>CAUYQG010026312.1:0-128670 GCA_963574415.1 Tarsius wallacei
TAAAAATCCTCTGTGCTCTCCCTATTCAGTTTTTAAATTATACATTTGTCCCTCTGGCCAATAAAGGCTCTTCAATTAGTTAAGGAGTATTTTTGAAACATCCTCAGCAGTCTTTGATAGCTTCATTTCTTGTGAGACAAATTATTCCAGAATTTTCTTATATATTCACTGCCTCAAATCTGGAATTGGGTAGTCTAGTATCTTTGTTTTGTTGTGATTTTTTTCCGTTGCTGTTGATTTTGTAGAAAGGGATATTTAGATGTTACAATCTGGAAACCAGGGATGTTATAACTATTAACTAGTCCTTGTTTCTAGACATTTTTAGTGAACAGAGTTAGGGCATTTGTTTTCCAAAACAAAACCATCATGATGAGTTCAGGTAAACTCTTATACCTATATTTTTTATTCAAATTCAGTCCTACAGGATTATTACATAACCTCCGCTAACTTACATCTGTTCCTCTTTTTTTCTTACTGCAAAACACCATTTGCCTGACATATGATCATAGACACCAGTTTAAAGTTATTTTCACAGTAACTTACAGATGTGCAGTCAAACTACTATGCTTTATAATGTTTTAATTCAAGTTTAAATGTATGGCGGCAGAAATTATCAAATATTCAATACATATTTTATATTTCCTCTTATAACTAATAGAACCTCAATTTTATTATATTTCCACCTGGTTAAAACTGTGCCTCAAACAAAATTGGTTTATGTTAGTGAGAAAGAAGAGAATAGATATTATGTAGTTCAATAAATAGAATCAGTCACACTTACTATGAACCATCGCTCTTCTTATTTCTTCAGCTTAGTGATTTAGTTAACGTCATTAATGACTGTCCTTCGGGCTTCCTATTGCCACTATTGATTTTAATTCTTCTCATTTTACATTTATAAATGAATTATATTACATCACAAATCATGTGCCTCTCATCTACCCTTTACCCTTGCCAATACACATATCCACCAAAAAATCTTCTTTAATCATTATTAAATAGAAATATCTTAAAACATTAATATCATCTCATAATGTTACTTGAAAGTAGATAAACATGCTTCTAAAAGTTTATTTAGTTATACATTTTTATAGATAAATATTTCTCCTTTTATTCATACTATCTAAATTGTATTTTCTTTTACATGAATATTACAAATTAAAGAAAAAACATTTAACAAGAGAAGTTTTGTGTTAAATACTTGACTAAACATCATGATGCATGGATACAACAAAAGTTGTTTCACCATGTTTGCAATAAAATGTTGGATATGGACAAGATTTGGAATTTACTCTTTATTCTCACCAATGGTAATGACATTTATGCAAGCCTTTAAATTTAAAGGAGAACTACTCCTAGGTTATAGAGATCCATAGCAGTTTAGAAGTTCATAGCAGTTTAGAATGACAGCTCTGAACAAGGTCCTCTGAATTCAAATCTGGATTCATCACTTTCTAGGTATGCTACCTTTAAGGAATTATATCTATAAGATAAGCATAATAATTTCGTGAGTCCATAGAGCTTTTAGGAAGATTAAATGTGTGTGTGTGTGTGTGTGTGTGTGTGTGTGTGTGTGTACGAGACTGTGTGGATCACTTGAAAAGACATATTGGATATTATAAAAAATAAATATCAACGCCAACAAAGTACCCCCAAAACCCAACAAAGACATAAACATTAAACAGCATGATGCTAAACAACTCCTGGGTCAACACAGAAATCAAAGCAGAGATTATAAGATACCGAGAAACAAATGAAAATGAAGAAACTTCTTACCAAAATCTCTGGAAGACCATGAAAACAGTACTAAGATTGGAATTCCTATCTCTATAAACACACATGCAGAAAATGGAAAGATCACAAATCAACAACCTAACACATCACCTAAGGAAGATGGAAAACCAGACCACAAAAACCCTAACTTCGGCAGAAAAGTTCAGATCACCAAAATAAAAGCCCAAAGTCAGAACCTAGAAGACAAAAAAAGTACAAAAAAAAAAAAAAAAATCAATGAAACCAAAATCTGGTTTTCTGAAAGGATAAACAAGATTAATGGACCCCTAGCTAGACTGACCAAGAAAACGTAAGAAAACGCCTAAAAAACACAAGGCAAAACTCAAGTAACAACTGACCCTGAGGAAATACAAAAGATTATCAGAGATCACTGTGTATACCTGTATGGAAACAAACTCAGAAAACTAAATGAAATGGAGGACTTTCTTACATCACACAACCTCCCCAGGTGGAAACAAAAAGAAATCAAGCCCCTAAATAGACCAATAACAACCCAGAAAATAGACTATGTCGTAAGAAAACTACCTACAAAAAAAAATATGCTGAACCAGATGACTTTCCAGCAGAATTCTACAAAATGTATAAGAAGGAGCTAACACCAATCCCATTGAAAATATTTCAGGCAATCAAGAAAGATGGAACTTTCCCTAAATCCTTTTATGAAGCTAACATCACATTGATACCCAAACTGGGTAAAGATCCAACAAAGAAGGAGAACTACATGACAATATTCTTGATGAACATAGATGCTAAAATTCTCAACAAGATTCTAGCAAACTGGTTTCAACAACACATCTCAAAAATCATCCACCATGACCAAGTAGGCTTCAACTCCGGGATACAGAGCTGGTTCAGTATCCTCAAAACCATCATAATAATTAAATGCATCAACAAATGTAAAGACAAAAACCACATGATTATATAATTAGATGGGGAAAAAGCCTTTGATAAAATCCAGCACCGCTTTTTGATAAAAATCCTTAAATAACTTGGCATTGATGGAACATACCTCAAAAATAGTAAGAGCCATCTACAAGAAATCCACAGCAAACATACCACTAAACAGACAGAAACTGGAATCATTTCTCCTGAAAACTGGAACAGGAGAAGTTTGCCCATTCTCATCCCTCCTGTTCAGCATAGTTTTGGAAGTCCCAGCTAGAGAAATCAGATTTAAAAAAAGGAAATCAGGGGTATCCAAATAGGAAAAGAGGAAGTTAAGTTATCCCTCTTTGCAGATGACATGATTCTATACCTCGAAAACCCAAGAGAATCTGTCAAAAACCTCCTTGCACTGATAAAGGACTTCAGCAAAGTCTCAGAGTATAAAATAAATGTGCAAAAGTCAGTCGCATTTCTATACACAAAAAAAGAAACAAGCAGAAACCCAAATAAAAGCACAAACTCATTCACAATAGCCACACAAAAAATGAAATACCTAGGCAAGTTCCTAACCAGAGAAGTCAAAGACCTTTATGACAAAAACTACAAAACACTGCTCAAATAAATCAAAGATGACACAAACAAATGGCAAAATATTCCACAATCATGGATTGGAAGAGCCAACACTGTTAAGATGTCCATCCTACCCAAGACAGTCTACAGATTTAATGCAATACCCATCAAATTACCAGAAACATTCTTCTCAGACATGGAAACAGCAATACAGGAATTCATGTGGAAAAAAAGGGAACATAAAAAAAAAAAAAAAAAAAAAAAACCAAGCAGAAATCATCACACTCTCAGACTTTTATTTTAGTTTTATTATAAAGCTACAATAATCAAAACAGCCTGTTATTGGTACAAGAACAGGCATATAGACCAATGGAACACGATAAAGACTAGAGAAGCAAAATCTCCATTTCTTAACCAACTCATCGTCAACAAATCCTCCACCATCAACCACTGGAGAAAGGAGAATATATCCAGTAAATGTGCTAGGAAAACTGGCTGACCACAAGCAGAAGATTGAAACAAGACCGCTACCTATCACCATACACAAAAATCAACTCTAAATGGATCAAAGACTTAAACATAAAGCTTCAAACAATAAGAACCTTAGAAAATGCAGGAGACACCCTTACGGAAATTGGAACTGGCAACAAACTCCTGATCAAAACCCTAAGTACCCATGCCATAAGATAAGATAGACAAGTGGGACCTCATCAAACTGGCAGGTTTCTGCAAAGCCAAAGAAACCAGAGAGAGTGGGGAGACAGCCCACAGGCTGGGAAAAAAATATTTTTCCAACCATATATCTGACAAAGGCCTAACATCTAGGATCTACAAGGAACTCAAACGTGCCAGAAAGAAAAAAAAAAAAAAAGCTCCATTACAAAGTGGGCAAAAGATATGAATAGACACTTCTCAAAAGAAGACATACAAGCAGTTAACAGATGCCTCAAAAATGCTCAGCCTCACTAATCATCAAAGAAATGCAAATTAAAACCACACTGAGTTACCACCGAACTCCAGTCAAAATGGCCATCATCAATAACTCAAAAAATAACAGATGCTGGAGAGGATGTGGCAAAAAGGGAACACTTCTGCACTGTTGGTGGGAGTGTAAACTAGTACAGTCTCTGTGGAAAAGAATGTGGTGATTCCTAAAAGATCTAAAAATCACCTCGCATTTGACCCTGCAGTCCCCTCACTGGGAATATACTTGGAGGAACTCAAATCAGTCTATGAAAAAGATATCTGCACATGCATATTTATTGCAGCATTATTCACAATAGCAAAAACATGGAACCTACCATACTGTCTATTGAAAGAGGAATGGATTTTAAAACTGTGGTACATATATACAATGAAATATTAGACAGCTATAAAGAAGGACAAAATTATGAACTTCCCAGTAACATAGATGGACTTAGAGGCTATAATACTGAGTGATCTATCACAGAAACAAAAAACTGAGTATCACATATCCTCACTCATTAGCAGACCTTGAACAACTGTCATAATACCATAAGAAAGGGATGGACAGTAGGAGGAAACTGTCCAGGGGTGGGGAGTGAGAGTGGCAGTCGTGGGAAACTGCCAGGGAAGGGGGGTGCACACCTCATCAACAAGGGTAACTGCATAATAAGCATTTATACCTAATCCTGAACTGTGCCCTACATATTTAAAATAAAAAATTCATTTAAAATAAACCAATACAAATCTTCTAGCTATTTTAAAATACAATAACTTGCTATTAACTATAGTCATCCTATTGTACTATTGAACACTAGAATTTATTCATTCTATATAACTGTATTTTTGTACTTATTAACTAACTCCTCTTCATCCTTTCCCCACTCTACTGCCCAGTTTCTAGTAACTTCCCATCATTCTATTCAACATCACCTTGAGATCTTTTTTTTTAGTTCCCACATATGAGGAAGACAATGGGATATTTGTCTTTCTGTGAATGGTTTAAAAACAAACCATTAATAAAACTTAATATAATGTTCTCCAGTTTCACTTATGCTATTATAAATCAGAAGATTTCCTTTTTTTTTTTTTTTTTGAGTTGGAGTTTCACTCTGTTGCCCAAGCTGGAGTGCAGTGGCAGACTCACAGTCACCGCAGCCTCAAACCACAGGACTCAGGCAATCCTTCCATCACAACCTTCCAAGTAGCTGGAACTACAAACACATGCCACCACACCCAGCTAATTTTTGTAATTTATTGTAGAGACGAGGTCTCACCAAGTTGCCCAGGCTGATCTTGAACCCCTGGGCTCAGGCAATCCTCTTGCCTTGGCCTCCCAAAGTGTTGGGATTATAGGCTGAGCCACTGTGACCAGCCAGAAGTTTTCTTTTTCATGCTTAAATAATATTTCATTGCATCCAGATACTATTCTTTCTTTATCCATTCATCTGTTGATTCCAAGTTTATTCCAAATCTTGGTTATTGTGAATAGTGCTGCAATAAACATGAAAGTGCAGGTGTCTCTTGGATATGCTTATTTCCATTCTTCTGGATATATACACAGCAGTGAGATTGCTGGATCATATGGTAGTTCTATTTTTAGTTTTTCAAGGAACCTCCATACTGTTTTCCATAATGGTTACACTGTGTTAAATTCCCATCAACAGTGTATGTGTGTTCCCCTTTTTATTCACATCCTCAACAGCACTGGAGTTCAGATTTTTTTTTTTTTTTCTAGAAATGAAATGCTGCTAACATATTTTAAGATAGTGAGAACTCGGTCAGTGTTGATATTAAGAGATCGTTTTGTGGTGGCTTCAAGGGAAGGTAAATGAGGAAAAAAATGGAAGGAGATAGAGCAGTTAAAAGTCACGTAAGGAAAGATAACAATCTAGCATAATTTTGTAGTAGTGAAGATGGGGAAAAGGCAGCAGATTTAAAAGATATGTAGGAGAGAAATAGACAGATTTTAATAATCAGCTGGATGTCAGGAAGATAATGTTATAGGTGACTTTCCCTGAAGCTGATTCCATAGTAGAGCTGAGTGGGACGTGTGCAAGAAGAGAAGTAGGACTGAGCAGAAGAAATCTAGATGTAGTCTCAACAAAGGCCTTTGGCAACACTACAGGAAACTTGAGACGAGATGGCACTTCAGAACTCTTCAGAACTGAGCATATCCCAGCTATTGAACTTGACCTTAAGAATGTCCTTAAGTAAGACAGCTCTCTTTAGCTAAAGGCAATGGGGTTATGGGCCCAAGTGTCAGCTGTTAGTTTGACCTCTTGAGAATAAATGTTTCAGTCTTTAAGGCCTGTGAGGAATCTGGGCAATACACCACTGCATCCACTGAAAAGAAGGAAAGGACAAGATTGCAAATGGCCACGAGATATATGTTTTAAAATAATAGTATTAAAAGAGATATATGATTAAGGTAATCTAAATATGATTCAGGGACAGTTTATTTAAACATATGTTCTTAACAATAACAGTAGATATATAGTACTGTTTACATTCTTTTTGAGAACAACTAATAGCAGTAAAAGTCTTCTATTATTGTCCTTAAAGAAACTGAAGAGGCCAATAAGGAATTCACATCTCAAGTTGTTGAAAACGTGTCCTAATTGGAATAATCAGAAACACTCAACCTCAGAGAAGTAAAAATGTTAATGGACTTTGGCTATTTAATCTCTCAAACAACGTTTACTCAAGCATTTAAATATAGCATTTCAGATTCTAATATCAAAACACTAATAACATCTTTTCCTTAAATGAGATGGAACCAAGTTCCCAGTTAAGCAAATAGCCTTTCTTTAGAAAGAATAAAGTTTATTTTATGTCTAATATTACTAAACTTAATGTTGACATATTCAATGTCAGAGTTCTCCAAATATTTTTGCTAGCATATTTTTAATTTATTAAAATCAGATGTATCTCCCTATATAATTTGAAGTCACCATCTAAAATCTTAAATAATTTCAATGGACAAATTTTCTGGCATATTGTATATTGCATACATGCTCTAAATATAATTTTTCTCAAACCCTTGAAGATACAAATTTAGACCACTCAGTTTACAAATAAAGTGTTCACCATATAATCTTATCTGTAAAGTCAGTTCTCAATGTCAAATATATCAAACAAATTACTTTGGATTTCAGCTGAAAAGGTATAACTTCATCTTTTTTTTTTTTTTTCCTTTCAAGCTGTGTTCCTTCTTAGTTCTGAATGGATAGAAGGAAGGAAGGGAGAGAGGAAGGTATGAAATCATACTTAGGCAAGTACACTATTTATGCCAAGTGAGAATCTAAAAAAAGATTATTTTTAAGAAATTCACACCTGAAGTTTCAACATTACTCTTTAACATGGAAAGACTTTGTGCTTTTCCAGGATACATTTACTCCAGTATGAATAAAGCTGCTTTAAAGATAGATAGAAATCTGCAGTTACTTTACATCATAGTAGTTTTTACAATCACTACTTTCTTGTGATTACTTACCACTCGGTTTTTAGGACTATACCAAGATCACAGCAAAACATTTAAGCTAGTTTTCATAATATTTATCACCATATTTTACTAGATCATATACTCATTTGTCTATTATTATTGTTTGTTTCCCTCCACTATAATGTAAGTTACCTGAGTGTAGTTTATTCACAGCTATATTTTCAGAACCAGAACAATAAATCAAACCATTTCTTAAACACATTGCTAGATTTAAACAGTTTTTATTTGTGTGTGTGTGTGTGTGTGTGTGTGTGTGTGTGTGTGTGTGTTTAGAAACCACTATGGATGAGTAGCTAAGCAGGAGCCTTCAAAGAGATGTTGGAACTATCAAAGTGGAAAAAATAAAATTTGAATAAATGTCTATTTCTCCTTAGACATACTGCCTAATTACCAAGTCCACTTTAAAGTCAAACCATAGCTGAACCCACCAAAGATGCACTGAGACTATTTGTATTATTCACACTGTATTTTTTCTATTTAAAGACCAGTTTTTTTTTCACATATAAAGGAATTGTGAAACTATCTTCTTTTATATTTAAAGATGGTGATTTGTTAACTGTAACGACAAATGTCAGAACAATGACAAAAAATGTTCACACATTCTAAGTGTAAATGTGGTGCTTTCAAACACAAAATTTAGTTTTAATTAGTTTTAATATCTGATAACGTTTTATAAGATATACATATGGTTATATACGCAAGCACACATTTAGTTATTATTCATGAAAGAATTTAAGATCATAAAACTTGTTCTTCTTGACTTTTTCTGAAAGGATTTGTCATCAAATTTAATAAATGTTACCTACTAGAGTTTCATATTTGCATGTGAGTGTGTGTGAATTTAAATTACTCTTTCCAATTCTACTGTTAACTTACACTTGCTAGGTATTTTATAGTAATAGATGTCATCTGGATTTTTTCCATTTAAATTTACGTATTGAACTGTGAAAAGTAATATAACACACGGTAATATTTACCCTGTCAATAATTTTTCAACATTCATATATAATTAAACATATTAAAAACTAAAATTCAACCTTAAATTACTTCAAAGTACTAAGATATTATTTATTTTACTCAGTGAAATTTCTCTTTTAATGCATATTCTACGTGTTAGAATTTTGACTGATTGTATGAGTAGACCAAACTCAAACAAGAACTCTGCTTATCATCATTCTAGTATCTTTTTCAATATTAAAGTTTCTACAAGCAATACATTAGTAATTTGAAAATACCTTTCTTATGCTTTGCAATAACTTCAGTTGACAACAATATTGCATGACACTGTTGAATATTTTATTTCCCTAATATTATCAAGTCATAATTAACAGTAAAGAACTGAAAACATAACAATGTCTTCTGACATACTTTTAATGTTTTATCTTTTGTTTTGGATCAAATTCTATTTAGAATACTCCTTTTTCACTTCCAATGCTTCAAAAATGTAATAGAATATTTAGCCAGTAGAAATTATACTAAGGAGAAGAAAAGTTCTTCTTTTAATAATATTCCTTTTGTTTCTATATCTAAAACATCACATTTTTACTATTTACTCTTTTTATCTTCTCAACTATGATTGCATTATCTTATTTAAATTTTCCACTAAAATATATTTCCTGTGGCATAACTCAATTTTCTTCTAGAAAATAGGCTTTCTTTTTAATAACTAGCAAATAAAAAAGACAAAACATCTCTTTAATTTAAATAAACACATTTTTCCTTGAACAGCAAAAAATTTACCAAAATCTCATAATTTTTACATCAGTTTTAATTGTTAAAATTAAAGTAGTTCATAGATCTTATAACTGCCTAGGATAATTAAATGATTATATATAGTATAAAACTGAAGCTTATTTTTAATTTTAATATTAATTATTACTATTACTACTGCTATATATAAATTTCAAAATCTATATTGTTTTATACTCTCATAATGTTTATAGTCTATGTAATTTATTTTAAAGAAATAAAAAAGATGGAACTTCAAGAGGAGGAGGAGGAAGAAGATACTAGAAAATATAAAGAATATTAATTATCTAATGAGTGGATTAAATATTTATATCATATTTTTTCAGTAAGTTTAAAATTGACCTTAAAATTGGTTTGTACATTAAGCTTTGGAATACTTTGTTTTCTTTTATTAAAAAGTTGTTACTAAATGAAGTAACTTGTTTTACACTAAATAATTCCTTAAAATAGGTATTTAAAAACCCCTAATTTATGATGCTATATGTAGCATGGTAGAGATGGAGTTAGATTCTTAAACATGATATCAAAACAAGAGTGGCTTCTGTAGGAAAGAGAAGTTGACCTAGTAAATGTATGAGATTCAGAAGACATACAAACTCTTGTGAGACTAAACTGTAGAAGAAGATAAAAACACAATTGTCCTATAAACACATTGATAAATTTTCTACAAATTTGAATTTTTTAAATGACGTTTTCTAGTAATAGTGATCAGATTTCTACGACAAACTTTTCTATTAGAAACAAAAGAAATAGCCCTACTGAATTAAAAACAAAAGCAAAACAAGCAAACAAACAAAAAAATGTAGATGGTTTCTGAGAGCTACCAAAACAATAGTAATTTAAAAGCCCAAGAACTGGCAAAGAAAGCACAAGAAATGTAAGTGTTGACAAAATTGACTAAAAAAAAAAGTTAACACTAGTAGAGGGGATGAGACACTAAGCAGAGCTTTTGGCAACTTTGTACATGAGTTGGGGGGGGCGGGGGAATGCGCCTGAATCTTTTGTTACTTTATCATTTTGTCTACAAAGGCTTAAAGGAGTTTGACACTGCCAAAATACTGATATAAGGTATCAGTAGTGGACAGATGGCAAATTAAGTACTCAAAGAAAAAGTAACTGTTTCAAGTTTGTGTCCTTAGTAGCAAAAACGGGCAACTTTATTTAATGAGTATCCTACTATCTCACCTAAAGGCGTTCACTATCAGTTGCCACTGTTCACTTTGTAACATTGTGTAGTAATAGAAAATAGCACACAAAAAAGGTGGTATAGGTCTGAATGTCCATTTAACTTTTCATACCATTTTTAACTGTGAGTTCAGGACATATTTTGCTGATAAACATAATTTCTCACAATAGTTCTGAATTCATAAGATTTGCATTGATGAGTTAAACTGATCATCTATGATAGTATAATGCCCTATCATCCATCTATATACAACTCTATCTTGAGTCTTTTTATCACTTTCAGATTCTAGTAATGAATTATATTTGTTTAGCGTTACAAATTGATGTACAATTATATTTGTCATAAAGTCTACTTTAAAATTCTAGGTAGCTTCCTATTTCTAATTTATCAAACCTGGTGATTCATTCTATACTTATCTACTCTTCTTATTTTAAAAATCTTTTGATCTTGTATTTGCTTCTTTAAGTTTTTTTTAGATGAAGTTATTATTTTAAGTCCTTCATTCTCAGCCATGCCATCTTACAGTTTTAGTTATCTGTCTTTTTAAAATATAACAGCTATCCTGACAGGTATGAAGTGATATATTTTTATGATTTTGATTTGAGTTTCCCTGAATGTTAGTGACATTGAACATTTTTATCATACCTGATGGCCATTTATATGTCTTTTTGTGGGAAAATTTCTATTCAAGTCCTTAATCTCTTATACATTGGAATATCGCATTTGCTATTGAGTTTTAGGAATTCTTTTTTTTTTTTAATATGCAATATCTTAATTGATTTCATCCTTGATTAGTTTTGTTTATTTTAAAGATGCAGGGTACAAATCAGGATTGGGTATACATGTGGTCTAAGTATAGGTGAAGTTTGGGCCTCTCATTGGCCCTCATTTTGCCTTGATTAGGATCAGGAAACCTTATTGATTTTATATGCCACCTGCCCCACCAGCAGTGTCCCACTACTGACAATTCCTTTCTTGTAGTATTGTGATAGGTTGAAAGAGTCCACTTATGAGTGATAATATGGGGTACTCAGTTCTTTGTTTCTGTGATAGATCACTGAGTATAATAGACTCCAAATTTATTCAAGTTGCTGCAAAGTCCATAGTTTTGTCCTTCTTTATGGCTGCGTAATAGTCCATTGTATAGGAGAGCAGCACCTTATTAGATACATGGAGTAGAAATATTTTCTCCCATTCCATTGTCTGCCACTCTGTTTAATCTGTTGATTATTTTATTTGCTGTAGAAAGTTTTAGTTTGATGCAGTCCCACTTGTCTATTTGCATTTTTGTTGTCTTCCTTTGGTGTCATATTTAAAAAAACATTACCAGGGCCAATGTCCTAAAAGTTTTCTCCAATGTTTCCTTCTAGGAGTTTGACAGTTTAAGTTCTTAGACTAAGTCTTTATCCATTTGAGTTGACTTTTGTGTATTGGGTGTGAAATTATGTGTTCAGTTTCATTCTTTTGTGTATAGATATCCAGTTTTTGCAACATAATTTGTTGAAAAAAAGCTATATTTTCCCCCATTGTATATTCTTGGCATTCTCATCAAAGATTAGTGGACTGGTTTGCATTTCCATCAACATGGTGCAAGTGTTCATATTTATGTACATCCTCACTAAAATTTGCTGTCATCCTGACAGGTATGAAGTGATATCTTTTTGTGGTTTGGATTTGCATTTTCCTGAACATTAGTAACACTGAACATAGGGGTGTTTTTTTGTTTTTTGTTTTTTGTTTTAGTTCTCTACTGTGTTCCACTGATCTATGTGTCTGTCTTTATGCCAGTATAATACTCATTTGATTACTGTAGTTTTGTTATATGTTATTTTTTATGTGAATTAACTCATTTAATACTTAGAACAAACTCATAGTATAGGTGCCATTATTATCGACACATTACATAAAGAAATTAGTTATTGCTGGTCTTTGGCAGATTTTTTTGGTTCCTCTTCTTGTAATATGTTTTGAAATTAGGTCAAGTCTGCAGTGGCCATGAGCATGGCACTGCACTCCAACCTGGGAAACAGAGTGAGACTCTGACTCAATAAATAAATAAATAAACAAACAAACAAACAAACACACTTAATTCAGTCTCAGTATAAAGTGTTTACAGCATATAGTAATGTCCTAGGCCTTCACATTCACTAACCACTCACTCACTGGCTCATACAGAGCAAGCTCCCTCCATGGTAAGTGTATCATTTATTATTCTTCATATCACATTTTTACTGTGCCTTCTCTATATTAGACATGTTTAGAAACACAAATACCACTGAGTCACTGCCTACAGTATTCAGTACAGTAACATGTTCTCCAGGCTTGTAGCTTTGGATCAATAGGCCATTCCACAGAGCCTACGTGTGTAGTAGGCTATACAATCTAGATGTGTGTAAGTACACTCAATGATTTTGTGTTGTTTCTACAACAACAAAATTTCCAAGTGCAACATGACCGTGTATGTGTGTATGTGTATCCATGATTTCTTCTACACTCACGTCTGATCAATTTCTTGCTCAAAATTTTAGAATTAATATCAGAAAAGAATATTTTGTTTTGTTTTTGAGTTAGAGTCTCACTGTCAACCAGACTGGAGTGCAGTGGCCGCTCCCGGCCACCGCAGTCTTGACCCGCTGGGCTCTGGTGATCCTTCCGCCTCAGCCTTCCAAGTAGCTGGAACTACAGGCGTGCGCTATCACGCCCGGCTAATTTTTTATTTATTGTAGAGATGAGGTCTCGCCAAGTTGCCCAGGCGGGTCTCGAACCCGCGGGCTCAGGCAATCCACTCACCTTAGCCTCCCAAAGGCGCGGGATTACAGGCTGAGCCACCGAGCCCGGCCAGAAAAGAGTATTTTAAGCTGAATATATTTATTGCTTTGGCACTTATTCCTCCTGAGTAAAATGCTGCCATCATCTTTTACATAATGAATCTTTTGTTGTTTTCATTCTCTGCATTTGCATCCTTATTATTCTCACCTTATCATTTTTTGCAAGTGTCATCATTTCTCATCGTACTTTTTTATGTGACTGTTTCTGTATCTAATACGCTATCATCTTCCAAAACCAAATAAATTTTATATATGTGTCTCTGCAAGTGTGTTTTTACTTTTATTCCTATATTATTTTGATTATCAAAGGCAGTATTTCCAAAGATATAAAGTTGATGTAAAGAAAAAAAGAACTAAATAGATGTAATTGAAAAATGTTTTTAAAAATAAAGAATATTTTCAAATAAGATATTCTCATGAAATACATAATCAGAACTGGGCTGTTCCCTCTTTTACCAGAAGGATTTACATTTATCATTGTTCCAGTATTTTACGTGTAATAAACAAATATTGACATGTGAAAATACTTCTTTTTAGAAATCATGTGCATTTTAATAGTTAAACTGTAGTTTAAATTCTCATTTATTTAGCAGTGGTTGTTGTGTGGCTTCTATGTACTCTATACTTTCTCAGATAGAGAAAACAAAGGACAAAACAGCATAAACATAGAGTATATAGGTTAAATTTGAAGACAGATGAATGGAATCTGAATAAAATAGTAATTGTTAATATTTTTAAGTGACTACTTTTGCTAGGCACTATGCTAAATACAGTACCTCTGTTAAATTATTTCATTCATACCAATCTCATGAGTTGGGAATACTTATTATTATCATTTACAGGGCAGAAAATTGATACAGCCAGTGGTTAAGATATTTACCAAATGTCACATGGCTCATTAATAACAGTCAGAATTCATCAAGAAGCTTGACTTCAGACTCTACTCTTAACCACAAGGCTAGACTTTTTCTCAAGGTATTTCCAAGAACGTTACTTAATACGTCAATTGTTTAACACTAGTTTCTGAAATATTTATTTATCCATTTTCATTTATGCCACTTTCATTTGTGTTACACATTTTTGTGCAGTCTTTCTTTGGCACCACTAAAGCACAGTATTCAAATTATTGGTTGTATATTAGTTTCCTCCTTGAATGTTATAAGGTCTTTGAATGTCATAAAATTATTGTACATATCTTTATATTTAAAGTATATAGCACAGGATTCTAAACACAGTTTTTATCAAATAAATATTTGCTTCATGGGTCAAATGTAGCTATTTTGCTATATTATTCAGGGTTTTCAAGAAGCAAAACCAATAGTTTATCTATCTATGTACCTACCTAAAATAATTAATGAAGTCATTCAGTTGTGGAGGCTGAGAAGTTTTACAATCGGTTTCTGGAGAACCAGGAAAGTTGGAGGTGTCATTCTGAGAACCAGAGAGTCATGGTGTAATTTTCAGTTGGAAGCAGAAGGAATCTGATGCCCCAGTTCAAGCAATTGAACAAAGAGAGTAAATTCCTCCTTCCTTCCAATATTTTTTGTTCTCTTGACCCTCAATATATTGGAGGAGGGCAATATACTTTACTCAATTAACTAATTCTAGTACTAATCCCATCTGTAAACACCCCCATAGATACATTCTGTAATGTTTAATTGGGGTACTCCCATGTTCTAGTAAAATTTCATGAAACCCCAAGTCCCATAAAATTAGCTATCACATTTATTGAACCAAGTAGTCTACCTATATTTACATAATTTCCTACTGACTCCATGCTCTATGTGTCACCCACCAACTCAGGTACTCATATATTTATTTGCAATTTGTTTGCTTAAAGTTAATGACTATAGCGCTTAGAAATTCCTTCTGAAAAGAGTTCTCTGTAAAATAAAGGAAGAGTGAGTCCGTACCACAATAACACAATTTTCTTCTATATGTTATGGAGAAAACAAACATCTATCTACTAACAAGTGCAGTAACTTGGGTAGGTAATTTATTCTCTTTACTTTTAGTGTACATAATTATAAATAAAAAGGTGGGGTTACATAATAAAACTCTTAATAATTTCTATAAATCTATTAATGAAAATATTATCAAAAGAAAATCTAGGAGCTAAAAATCTAAGAAAATATATGAACTATCCTAAGTAATCATGTTTTGGCTACAACTCACACTTTTTAAAAAATTTCTATTTATGCTTTCTATTTCTTAAAGTTTCTATTTTATTCTTTATAGTCACACACTTATTCACGCACTCATACACAGAGAGAGAGAGAGGAGAGAAATAAAATTTGCTATTAAGTTGTACAAGAATGCATACCTTTGGCTGACACATATGATGAATGACAATGATAAGATTGATTATATCAGAAATCTCATGTTCCTGGGATGACGCAGAAGCCATGCTGCATAAAAATAGCACAATAAGCTTGATGATATCTTCAGATTTTATCAAATACTATCATCCAATACTGTAACATTACTGGAATTGTTAAAATAAGAATAATAGTAATAAGAATAAGAGCAAATAAATAATAAGAATAAATACAACCAGGATATAAATTTGCATTATTTTAGCTATACGGGTCAGTAAAAAAATTTAACATTTAAAATGCCACAGGATATCCATCTATCTCAAGTCAGCAGAATTCACTAGATTAAGAAGTTTTTGCCTGTCTGAACTATTTACAAATGACTTGATTGTCTATACAGAAAATCTCCAAGAATCTTCTGAAAATACTATACATATAAGCTTAATAAAACATCTGCAAGACTTGTGTGCTGAAAATTAGAAAACTAAAAATTAAATATCTAAGTAAATGGAAAGGAATACTGTGAACATGGATCAGAGACTCAAAATAGTGAAGCTATACGTTATTTCCAAGTTAACCTATAGGTTTTATAGTAATTCCTTTCAAAATCCCATCAATGTTTTCATGGGTTGCAAGTTATCCTAAAATTTATGTAAAAAGATATGACCCTAGAATAGCTAAAACAATTTTTTTAAAAGGGATATAGTAAGAAGAATACCTAGTATCAATGCCTAGTATATAGTTATATATATTGAAGATTATGTTGATGAGGCAAAAATACTTAGACCGTGGAAAAGTATAGTGAAGCCAGAAATATATCTATACAAAGGTACAGAAGCACTTCAACAAAGAAAACATTGCTTTGTAACAAATTATGTTATAGAATTTGAATATCCACAGGCAGTGCATAAACAAACATTGACTAAACCTCACACAACATGTAAAAATTTAAAATGAATCAGAAACTTAAGGGGAAATCATAAAATTATAATAACTGAGAAAAATAGAAGAATAATGTTGGTATCTAGAGCTGGCCAAGATATTTTAGACTTGGTAATAAAAGTACCATCTCTATAGTGAAAAGTTATGAATTGTGTGTCATAACAATTAAGAATCCTTCTCTGAAAAATAACCTGTTAAAAGATGAAAAGACAAACTAAAGATTTGGATAAAATATTTGAAAGCCAGTTATCCAACAAAAGACTAGTATCTAGATTTGATGAAAATTTCTCAAAACTCAGCCTTAAAAAACAAACAGTCTAATTAGAACATATTCAAGAGATATGATAAGACATTTCACCAAAAACTTTATATCAGCAAGCAAATGAACACACGAAAATGTATTCAATATTATTAACTGTTAGAAAAATGAAAGTTAAAGCAATAATGAATTATCACTCCATGTTTGTAAGCTTAGCTAAAATAAAAATAGTGACAACACAAAATGCTGACAAATGTGGAGAAATTTGGCTGTTCATTCATTGCTGGTAGAATATAAATATTGTTTATGGGGCATTATTGTTTCCCAGAATACACCCATTCTAGGAAACAATTTGGCATGTTATTATACATTAAACGCGTGTATATGCAACTCAATAATGGCACACTTGGGCATTTATCTCAGTGGAAATGAATTCATGTTTTCAAACAAAAAGCTGAATACAAAGATTTATATTAGCTTTACCCCTAATAACCTCAAACCAGAAACAGTCCAGAAGTCCTTCAATGGTTGAGTGGTTAAATAAACTGTTGTGCACACATACCATGGTATAATACTCTACAATATAATGGGTAAACGATCGACGCATGCAACAACATGACTGAATCTTCAAGTAATCATACTGAGATAAAAAGGGCAATCCCAAAATTTACATAGAGTATGATTCCCTTCATACATTATTGAAACAGCTTATTTATAAAAATTAAGACACTTACTGCTAGCAATTAGGGACTGGGAATAAGGGTGAAGCTGAGAAGGAAGGATGTGGATTTGACTGTAAAAAGAGCAACATCTATAAAAGATCTGTGTTTTGATGCAATTGTTCTGTATTTGGGCCATCAATAACCTGGTTGTAATGTTATACTATTGTTTTGCAAGATGTTACCACTGGGGAAATGGAGAATATGAGACATGTATGCTTTTTTTTTTTTTTTTTTTGTAACTGCAAATAAATCGACAATTCTAGATTTTCTAAAATGAAAAAAAAAGTTAAAATGTGCTTATCACAAAGTATTTGTTTCATCTTTTTTAATAATAGCCATTCTAGCCGGGCTCGGTGGCTCAGCCTGCAGTCCCGCGTTTTGGGAGGCTGAGGTGAGTGGATTGCCTGAGCCCGCGGGTTCGAGACCCGCCTGGGCAACTCGGCAAGCCCTCATCTCCACAATAAAAATAAAAATAAAAAATAAAAATTAGCCGGGCGTGGTAGCTCACGCCTGTAGTTCCGGCTACTTGGAAGGCTGAGGCGGAAGGATCTCTGGGCCGGGAGCGTGCCACTGCACTCCAGTCTGGGCGATGGAGTGAGACTCCAACTCAAAAAAAAAAAAAAAAAATAGCCATTCTAACAGGTGTAGGGTGATATTTCATTTTGATCCTTCCCAGGATCAGAAGATGCAATCTGAACGCAAGTGCTGGCATTCATCACAGATCCTCTCCTTAGCTTAGTTCAGAGAGAGTAAGAAATAAACAGCGCTTTGTCAATTGCGCCATGAGGAGAGAAAGTACTGAAACACACATCTAACCTGCTAATCTATTCAGTCACATCTAGAGGGCCTGGTTTCTGGGGTACTGGAAGGATGTGGTACATTCTTAGGGCCCTCAAAACCAGAGGCAGCAGTTTTAATAAACACAGATTTGAAAGGCACCTTAGAATCTTTGGCTGGATATATTTGCCAGAGATTCTACTGAAATGTAAAATTGTTCTGTTATACCCGATTCCAAAATATGTGAACTTAAAAATATCTTAAAATGTGCACAAAGCCAGAAGCTACACTTTGGATTATTCTTTCAGTAATCACGTATGTAAAATTATAACCGGAGGACTTAATTACCTTTAAAACATCATCGAACCAGAAGTTCTCTCCTGACAAGAAGTGATCAAAGATTATGCATTCAGACCTTTAGGGGAAAAGTGTTTAAGTGGTATGTCAAGCAGTTAATTATTACAAACATTATGTTATTTTTCTTGGTATTTTCAAGTTTGTGATAAACAGACTTTTAAAAATATTCTATTGGGGTAATTTTTTTTTTTCCAATTCAAAATGAGTGTCTATTTTCATATGTCATTTTGTACTTGAAATTTTGTATTTTTTAAAAGAGCAACCAAAATTTTAAGTATTCAATTGTCTTAAAACCTGAAACTCCCTCTATTTATTCAATGTTCAATTATTCCTCATAGAATGGGAGTGATTCTTAGTTTCAACACCTCAGTTGGCTGCTTTGTTTTATCTTAGAACTCATAGCTCCATCTCTGTGATGATGCTTCCAAATAAGCATCTCTGGTCTGAGCTTCTCATATGTAGGTACATACAGAGTGTGTAAAAGAAAAATGTATACATAATTAAGATTATAGGCTGGGCGCAGTGACTCAAGCCTGTAATCCCAGCACTTTGGGAGGCCATGGCGAGAGGATTGCCTGAGCCTGTGGGTTCGAGACCAGCCTGGGCAATACGGTGAGACCTTGTCTCTACAATAACTTAAAAAAAAAAAAAAAATTAGCCATACTTGGTAACATGCTGCTGTAGTTCCTGTTACTTGGAAGACTGAAGCAGAAGAATTGCCAGAGCCCAGCAAGTTGACACTGGGGTGGCCGTGAGTGTGCCACTGCACTCCAGCCTGGGAGACAGAGTGAGACTCTAATTCAAAACAAAAAACAAAAAAAAACTTATCATATTCAATATATACCTGCCTGTCACATAGTGATACTAGCATTCATTTGATTAACACCATCTTTTAAGTAAACAAAATCATACTACAAATTGATAACATCTCTTAAAATGGGTATATATTTTGGCACCCCTGGTATACACAGCATTTCTGTATGTATTCCTACATGTTTCCAATGGCCACTGCTATGACCATGTATAGAAAAAGTTTACCAGGTATAAAGAGTAGCCATTGAGATTAAGGAAAGTACCTGGGCAGATTGTCATGTTTAAGCAAAGATCTGAAATCAGGTTGAGCATTTCTACCAGCAGGATACATTTTAAAAAATGGTCAGAACAAGGAAATACATTTGAAATAAGACTTGTTTTCAGAAATTTCACATATGTAGTAAGCAAATGACAAAGTAAAGTAAGTTGAAAGGTCAGAAGGTAAAAAGAGAAGCTGGAATCAATATATTCTCAAGAACAAAGTCTGCAGTCTCCATCTTTAGGAATAATAAAAATTTATATCTTTAAATAAAGAAAATATGATCAAAATAGCAGTTTTTCATATTTAAAAAGTTAGTGAACCTGCTCTGGTCATGTATAGGGGATGTATATTGGGTTTGACTAATTAACACCAATATGCTCCCCCAAATGGCACCATTTGAACTTCCACCAGCAGACAAATAATCCTTGAAACTTGGTGATATATTTTGGATATCTTTTCTATTCAAATCTCACATTGAAATTCAATTCCCAGTGTTGGAGGTGGGGCTTAGCAGGAGGAATTTTGGTCATGGAGGCAGATCTTTCTTTAATAGCTTGGTGCTGGTCTCACAAAATTGAGTGATTTCTCTCTCTTAGTTTCCATGAGCTCTGGCTGTTAAAACAAAACAAAACAAAAACAAACAAAAAAACCTGACACCTTTCTTCCTTCTCTCTAGCTCCCTCTCTTGCATTGTGACACACCAGCTTCCTTTACCTTCTGCCATGTCTGGAAGCTTCCTGAAACTTTGATAGGAGGAGATATTGGTGCCATGATTCTTGTATAGCCACAACACAGAGGAAGAATCCCTATAGCTATATTTATGTGAGTGTGTGTGATAAGCACACATGAGAGGAATCTTCTTGCTTGTAGTTTACTATTAGCAAAGCAATTCACATTGTATGCTCATAAATAAGTAAAAAAAAACCAAACAAACAGAAATGTGTAGTTAGTATTTACTATATATAATCAGTCGAATGTATCATTAGTATTGGCAGTTTCAGCGATGTCTTTCAATCACTCTACATTAGAACACAAAGATTACTATGCAAATTAAAGAATTAACATTAATAATGTTTAAATAATTTGTCTAAAGTTACAAAATTGTTAGAGACAAAGCCAGAGCATTATCCAACTAAGGCTTTCATCAAAGAAAAGTGATTATTCAGAACACTAATTCCAACTATATTTAACCAAGGCTAGATAAAAGTATTCTTATTTTTTAAAAGAAGTATCTCTAATAGCACATTTATAAATACTTATATAATTTTATTAAAGACTCATCAGAATTCCAACATAGATTCTGATATAAAAATATGCAACAAATGCAATGGGTAAAAAAATATTTAGAAGTTACATAAACACAATTGTATTCTAATCCAATTTCAGTCTAATCTAATTCAGACTTCATATTTTCTTTTTTAAAATATTATTTCTTTAAAAAATGTATTCATTCTTATGTTTCTGTTCCATAAAACTGTATGTAAAACAGATTATATGTTTGTTTTTGGAAAGTAGGTATTATCAAACTGGCCCACAAAAGCAAGAAATAGTAAAGATAGAATTTTTTTTTTAAACCTGGTAATGTTGAGAACATATTTCTAAAACCTGTCTGGGTAGGCAGCCATTAAAGTACATGGGTATTCCACAGAGATTTACAGAGGGGTTAAAGTAGAAGACTCTAAAAGACTTTTGCCCAGAGTCAGTCTGAGATTTTGTACTCTGACACAGGGCAGAGGAAATAGTCTGAAACAGGTTTAAGGGATCTAAGTTAAGGCTGTCTAAGCAGAGATATGTGTACTTGTTTGAGGCTCTGCAAGCTGGCTTAGAATACTGCAAAGCCTTGCCAAAATCACTAAGAGAGTTAGAGTCTTCTCTGAAGCAGCAATAGTATGCTTGGTTTTAAGTAGGATGCCATATGTATATAAGAACACTACAGATATACTTTAATTGACAAGCAGTTTTTCTGCCAAAAATTTATTTGAACATTGATCCTTGTAAACCTGAATCCATTTCTCAAAATAGACAATGGTGATCAGTGCATGAAAGTTTGGTGGTCTGCCTAATTTAATTCTTAAAATACATGAAATATAGTATTGATTAATGCTTTTTATGTACCACATATTTTTATGTGGTAAAGTTGTATTCTCAGTTTCAATAAAGGATGCCAAGAGCATGTTTCACTGGCTGAGGATGCAAGGGCCCACAAGATTCTCCTGGTTATAGTGACAGTCATCTTGGGTGGGCTAGGGCTTCTGAGAAAACCAAGAATGACAGAAGCTTTAAGAGCTTAGTTAAGTTAGTTTTCTCTGTATCAATAGATTTGCTTTGTAACATTTTATGAGATAATTTAAAATACTGAGATAGTTTTATTATATTAGATTATGTTTATGGTCACAAATAATACAATTATTTTACTGATATTTCTCCATTAAGTGTTTATTATTTCTCTATTAGGTGCTTTTTGTTGTTTGTTTTATTTTGCAATGACATTAAATATTGCATTAGAAACTTTCTGTATTTATTAAAGCATTATATACTTGGAGATGTTTCTTAAGACTTTACATTTGGAAAGAAAAAAAAACTAACAACTCATCAAATGTTTTCTTTAATTCTCAAATGAATAGATGGGTTTGTTTCCATGTACTGATACAATTAAATAAAATTGTTGCCTGTGATTATAGATATCTAAGTAGACCAATATAGAATATATACAGATAAATGAGGATAAATATTTATTTTAATACTAGTATTTATAGAGTATGTCAAGCAAGGATGATCCCCTTGGGTTGCCAATTCTGAGGAAGAAATGAATTCTACAGATATAGTTTTTATTTTGCTCTTTTCTCCCTAGCTCCTCCCTTTTTCTCAGCCTGTCTCCCTTCCTCCCTTTCCCAATGTCATTTTGTTCTCCTGTTGCACACTCTGTTATTCCACAGATAACTATTTATATGTTTCAGACATTGTTCTAGGTGTTAGGGAAATAGCAATGAACCAGAGAGATGTTGCACCTGCCCTTTAGAGGCTCTCATCTACTAGATAATACAGATGTGTACCTTAAATAAGAAGTAAGACGATTATTACAAAAATGTAAAATACAGGGTAATTTGAAGCAGGGGTACCCAACCTCCGCGTCATGGACCAGTACCAGTTCGTGGTCCGTTAGGAATCAGGCTGCATAGCAGAAGGTGAGCAGCATGTGAGCAAGCCAAGGTTCATCTGTATTTACGGCCACTTTCCATCATTTGCATTACCACTTGAGCTCTGCCTCCTGTCATATCAGCACTGAAAAGCTTGCTTCCATTTCCAACATCCTATCTTTGTAAAGCAGGATTTACTCCAGTGACCACAACCAAAACGAGATTACGGAGTAGACTGGATAGAAGTTACACACTATGAGTGTCACTATCTCTCATCACCCCCAGATGGAAACATCTAGTTGCAGAACAAGTAAAGGGCTCCCACTGATTCTGCATTATAATGAGTTGTACAAGTATTTCATATGTTGCAATGAAGTAATAATAAAAATAAAGTACACTATAAATGTAATTCACTTGAATCATCCCAAAACCCCTCCCTCTACCCTCCAGTCTGTGAAAAAATTGTCTCTCACAAAACTGGTCCCTGATATCAGAAAGGTTAGGAACCACTGCTTTAAAGTACATGACTGTAGATTTATGCTTGGGATAGCAGTGAAATTAGGAAGTTTATCATATTTGGGGAAATTAGCCCACTTAAAGTCAATACTAAGAGTTATATGTCAATGCAACTTGCTTTTTTCCATAACAATCCTGTTTCATTTGACAAAAATTACGGGGAAAACAAAAAGAGTGATTCAAGGCTGAGCACTGAAAGGGAGTCAGAATTTAAGACTTCCAGAAAAGTCTTATTTTAAAATTAATGGCTACCATCAAAGGTCTGCCTTTCAGGTGATCTATCAGTTTAACCCTGTTCACAGTTACTTTATTCTCAGAAGAATATAGCAAGAAACAGAGGAAGATGAACTCTAAACACGTATTAGTGGCTGTTACGCTGTCGCCAGGCCACATGTATCATCTCTTTTTTTCTCCGCTTGCACACAGGTATCTGATACCCAAACACTCTTTTCCTTTGGGCTCCAACCTCAGTTGACCTGGTTTCCTGTGCCTAGATCTCAGCTGTTTCATTCTTTGACCTGTGGCTTGATTTATTTCTTTCTTAAACGAGTTATGATTTTCCTCATATATGTTCCTTCCTCCTAAAAAAAAAAACAAAAAACTGGATGTGACCCAGCCTGCCTTATTGAAATCTTCACCACATGCTGCTCTCACTTGACACTTGCCAACCTCTCTCCTATGTGAAACAGATTTTAACCTGCATCTCTAGACTTCTAGCACCTAGGAATCCAAAATCTGTCACGTTCATACATTTGTTATAGCCTGCCAATTGTCCCCTGTGCATCTTCCTGTGAATATTTTCAATGTAGACCTTCAGAGTTTTCTATATTCTTGAACTTGGCTTCCATTAACCTGATTTGAGTGACTTTCACTTAGGTAGATAACAGTCTTCCTGAGGTCAAGTCTGTTTCCATTTTAGCCGCCGCTGAATCTCTACCGTTAAATAAATATTTGAATACATGATTTACTTATTTTACCTCAGACTGCTTATATTTATACAATTTTCATATGATTATGTGCTTAAATTTCTGAAAATATGGTTACTTTTTATAAAACTTTGCTTTTCACAGTCACGCATTGGATTAATTATGTAAACTGCCTTTTCCAATTGGAAGAACTACTAAAGTTTGTTCTCTTAGTTCTTTGATGATTTACTATGTTCAAGGTAGCATTTAAATAGTTCTAAAGGAATTAGGCTCCTTTAAGACAAAACCTGCATGAGTACTGATGAATTTCATAGCCGTCTTAACAATATACCTTCACCAACACATCACACATTGTTCACTTTGAAAGAGATATAATATGTATTCTCAATAGCACAATATAACCTCTAAGAAATAACAAAATGATCTCAAAGGTAAAAGGAAAAATCTTCTTATGTATAAAACTAAGACATTCATATATCACATAAAAATATATATTAACATAGTGTAGGAAATGATTAGAATATAATGCTTAAAAGATCTCTATGGGGGCAACATTGAAAAAATGAGAAACTGTGCTAAATAAAGGTAAGAAATAGCTGCATCTTTGTTTTGGAGACAGCATCCAGTGAGCAGTCAAAACTTACAAGAGGTTTGACTTCTTTAAGTGATAGATACTGAGAAAACTATAAGCGAACGCTAGATAGGGTAGACACAGAGGGACGTAGTCAAAAGACAGTTTCTGGATTGTCAAATTCTTTCCAATTTAATATTTCTTCAATTTATTATTTTCAAACAATTTTTAATCTTTTAATTATTTTAACCTACTTCATCAGATAAACAGCTCATTTAATATATGAGGGGGGATGCTCAAAAAGTAGAATTATAGTTTAGAGGGCAGCCCCCTTGTAGTACACTCAGAATTTGTTCTCTAGATCAAACGGTCAATACAAATTTTTATCTGGTAGTTTTGAGAAGATTGTGTCACGATTTGCAGAAGGAACTTCCCAAGTTGTAGCAAACAGATAACTGATCCTTCCACCATGACAAAACACCTCTCCACACCTCACTGAGTGTTCAGCAGTTTTTGTCCCAAAACAGCATGACCGCCATGCCCCACATTCCCTATTCACCCAGTTTCACACTGAGCATTTTTTCTATTTCCCCAGGAGAAAATAGTCCTCAAAGGGAAATATTTTGCCGATGTGGAAGAGATGAAACTAACAAACAACAGAAATACTTAAAGGCATCAAAATTGAGGAGTTCAAAACTGTTTTGAGCAGTGGAATAAAATGTCTCAATAAGTGTATGGCATCAAATCAAGAGTATGTTGAAGGTGACAAATTTTAAACATATAAGAATCAATGCACATTTTTTAATAAATAAATTCTGGGTTTTATTTGGGTCCTCCCATGTAAACACCCACAATCTTTTTACAATAATGCCAGATAACTTTTTAAAACCATGTAGTTATGTGAAATATTTATTTTAGGTTGAAGCAGCAGAACTGGATTCAAAGAGCTATCTTTATTGTCCCATGAATCACAAAATTCATTTAGTCACAGCTACTTCTAAGAACAAACGATTTTCTCTAGACATAATCCATTTCAGTTACAGCTAACTTTGCACAAGTCTCAAGGGTCCTACATACTCTAACACGAGAGCACTCTTCACAGCCCAAGTGCAATCAGAGCCATGACTCAAACATTTGAAAATATTTTCTTTGGATTGATGACTTACATTAACTTCACTGGCCCTAACCATTCTCTCCTTTGCAATGACTTTTTCCATTCTGCCAACAAAATCAACACACTTTGTGACCTAGAGCCTTAGGATTCTGAAACACTAAAATTTAGTATTTATTTATTTGACATTCTTATTACCTGTTGAAGACAAACAATTAAATAATATTTTCAAAAATATTTTCCACTTGATCGTCTGGTAACATTTAACAAATTTTGATATTCCTTTATTTCTGAATTTTTAAACTTATATTTTGAGATACTGCATTTTCCAGATTCCTTTTTCACCAATTTAAGCACTTTTCCCCCTGCCCTTAGCCCTTTTGTTTTAAGCTCATTATGTTTTTTTCCTATCTATTTATAGATATTCTCATCTACATCCATGATTTTGACACCATTCATCTGCCAAACTATAACTATCAGCTGAATAATGTACATTTTACCCATGTGCAAGATGCTAGGTAACCAAAGATAGACTAGATGTAGTCATGTCTTCTAGAAGCTCTGATAACATTTTTCCTAAATTGTATACACATATTTCCAACAACATTTTACAAATCTTCACTGTAAGCACTGTGAACATTTAAAACGTAGGATATACAAACTTGATTGGTAGATATCACAATACCCACCATTAAAAACAAAGCAAAACAACAACAAAAGCAAACTAGACAGTTAACCTTCTCTCTTGCCATTTACTCAAACCTAAAAATCAGAGAGCAAATTTAATTTATTTTACTTTGATGTCTTTTTATTTAAGACTGTAATAATGGTTTTGGACATTCATTTATGTTAGTTTCAAATCTGATTTCTTCACCTGCAACTTGAGTAATCTTGAGCAAGACAAATAAAACACTTCCACCTAAATTATTGTATTGACACAATAGAAATAACTTCCTAATTAGTAAGACGTAAGAAGTACTTGAGGGAACTTATAAAGAGAATAGTGCATAGTACATTCTGAATACATTTTTTAGTTTGTATAAACCTAAGGGGGGGGGCAAGGGCAGCTTTTTATATGGATATATTGCATGGTAGTGAAATATTGGCTTTTAGTGTAGCCATCAAATGAATAATGTACATTGTACTCATTAAGTAATTTATCATCCCTTCCCTACCACTCTTTTATTCTTCCCAATCTCCAATGTCTATTATTCTACACTCAGTGTCCGTGTGTATACATTATTTGCCTTCCACTGATAACTGAGAACATACAGTGCTTGACTTTTCATTTCTGAGTTGTTGCATTTAAGTTAATGGCCTCCAGTTCCATCATGTGACTGCAAAATAATAATTTCATTCATTTTTTTAAAATGTAAAGCTGTAAGGTACAATTCAAGATTAGGTACACAAGTGTTCATCATACAGGTAAAGTTTGGGCCTCTCTTTGGTCCCCACTTCACCTGTTTTGATATTATGTGCCCGCCCCCCTTCCTCCCCACCCTGGTGGCAGTTTCCTGCTACTACCAATCCCTTTCCCATAGTATTATGGTAAATGTTCAGGGTCCACTTATGAGTGAGAACATATAATACTCAGTTCTTTGTATCTGTGATAGGTCACTGAGTACTATAGACTCTAAATCCATCCAAGTTGTTATGAAGTCCATAAGTTTATCCTTCTTTATGGTTGCATAATATTCCATCATATATATGTACCACATATTTTTTTATCCAGTCCAGTTTAATGGGCAGCACAGTTGGTTCTATGTTTTTGCTATTGTGTATGGGGCTGCAATAAACATGCATGTGCAGGTATCTTTTTTGTAAAATGATTTGAATTCCTCCAGGTATATTCCCAGTAGGGAGGTTACTGGGTCATATGGAAGGTCAATTTCTAGTTCTTTTAGAAATCACCACACTTAGAGGTTGAACTAGTTTGCATTCTCTCCAGCAGTGTAGAAGCGTTCCCTTTTCTCTGCAACCACACCAACATCTGTTGTAATTTCATTCTTTTTTTACAGCTGAATGACATTCTAGTGTGTGTGTGTGTGTGTGTGTGTGTGTGTGTGAGTGTGTGTGTGTGTGTGTGTATGTATACACACACCACATTTTTTTAATGCTATTATCTGTTACTGGACACTGAGGTGGATTCCATATCTTTGCTATTGTTAATAGTGCTACTATAAATATGTGAGTACAAGTATCTTCTTGCTATAATACTTTCTTTTCCTTTGGGTAGTTACCTAGTAGTGGGATTGTTGGATTTTTATGTCTTGCCTTTCCTCTATTCCCTTTATTTTCCTCTATTGTCTATTAACATTTGTCCAAACTCCACAATGCTATTAAATTTATTACACTACTAAAGACTTCCAGACTTATCAATTGCCCACAAGGAAATATTAATCCTCATAGAATACCATTATATTGGTGCACTTATGTGTATGTCCCTTAATGTACAGTCTTAGACAGAGAGAATATATTTGTCAAGTGTCGTCTAATTTTATACAGCACCCTTTGCAGATATTACTCATTTTTGGAACGGGGCGTTTATATTTAAGGTAATGTTTATTTTAAAAGTTGTATAGGTAAGGAAGGGGGTGCTGAATTATGGAACAGCTTCCTAGTAATTTATAAAATCAGATGTCCCCTGAACAAATAGTCTGTTTTGTGAGCATCTTTCTGCTTAGTTTTTATTGTATAGTGGATTGAAAATGAGCATAGTAGATTCACATAACCTACAAACTCTCAGTTAGAGCCTATACTACTCAATAGCCTGTCTCATTTCCAATGCTTTTCCTGGGTTGGAGATTAAGTCTGGATAATAATGGGAATCATGGGATGTAAACAGATTTCCCCATTGAGAAATATCCTGTGGCGAGTGTAGCCTCAATTGCTATAGGAAAATGAAGTTCCTTATTGTCTTTTTCATGTGACTCTAGATCCCAACACCTTGATCAGTGGATAAGACTTTCAGTACCATGATACTTTTTGGAGAAAACTCTATCATGTTGGAGACCTGAGCATTAGAAACCATATTTAAGTATCTTCTCACTGTTTCTTCCAGATTTAACAGAATATTGCAGTTTATTTTTCTAATGTGTAATCTCATGTTAGCAGAACTCATTTTCTTCCTAGGTTGCAGTATAATGTTAACAGAACTCATTTTATGATTTTCACATGTCTTCAAACACTATGTCAAGTTACTTATTATTACCTGTAATTTGAAAATATAAGTCATTTCGTGGAAGAATGCAGGAGATTTGGTAGAATATAAAATGCTATGTAACCAAATTATTACTATCTCCAGTTCTACTTGAGATGTTTCCTTCAATAGTTTAACAAGATTTTCTCGAAATGTTTTATTATGTGAACCCCAGGAGGCAAATTTTTGTTTCCAACATTTTATATAACGTGTTTTTCTCTTTTATACTTCAGGTTGGTTTTCCATAAGCACAGATCATTGTTTACATTTTAAAATGAAATAAATTTAAAAGTTATAACTTTCATAATTATAGTCATCCAAATGATAAAGCAATGTGTAAATTTTTGATTTCTTATTAAATTTATATATTTGGTTATGCTTATCAGCTGTAACTTTCACTTCTTTTTAATCATTCTATTCTTCAAGCAGATAAAAATAGTGATAAAACTGCAAGAACATCCTAAACTTTTCTATTTTTTGTCTTTACTACTGCCACTACTGACTTTATCTAAAACACTCATCATCATCCCCATGTAACTGATACTTTTATTCAGTCTCCTTTTAGTACTCTGTAACTCTAGATTAATGATGTCATATTCTAAGGTAAACTATTGTAGGTTTTATATGTGTTACGTCTATTACCAGCTGAAGAATTCTTGAGGATAGTAACTACATCTTGTTGTCTTTTTCAATTATTTGAACTACAATTATGGGTATGTTGCTCTTTCTATATTTCTGTCAATTGTATCTTCTTGTAGTTTGAAGTTCTTCGTTTACTCTTATATATATTTCTGATGGGTATTACTATTTTATAAAACTAATTTATGTATCATCACAAAGCATCCTTCTTTATTTCAATCTTTTTGCCATCAACTGTACTATATCTGACATTAATATAGTCACATCAGTTCTCTTATGCTTATTGTTTGCAGAGAAGTTAATGTTTTACCATTTAACTTTCAACCTGTCAGTTTCTGTAATTTGGAGTGTATTTCTCCTAAATTGACTATGGTTGGTTCTTGTTTTTAAAAAAAAAATTTTAACTCAGTCTGACAACTTCCATTTTTCATGGGAGTGTTTGGCCCATTTACATTTAGTGTGAGTGTTTCTATGCCTGGATTTAAATCTACCATGCCAGCAGATGTATTCTATTTTTATGATCTCTTATTTGTTACCCTGCTTTTTTATATTGTTAAATATATTTTTGTTTAACCAAATATATGTTTTAACATTTTAGTTTAATTTATCCTATGAATATTTAATTAGAGAACTTTAGACTATTAGAGATACAACTCTAGAGATTACAGTATTCATTTTAACTGTTGACAGTCACAAAATAGTATTTCAGAGTAACTTTGCAAGCACTATAAAAACTTGACAGAAGTGGAGTTTTATCTCCATATGCTCCTTGGCTCTTATTTATCATTATATGTCTTTACATATACAATAATCTCATGATCTTTTGCTATTGTTTCATTAAAATATTTTTCATAATCATATTTTTTAAGAAATAGCCACTACTGAATATATATACTTATATATACACATATGTATGTGTGTATGCATGTATACACACATGTATGTTCAAGTTTGTGTACAAGTTACCATTTAAAAAATACAATTTTCCAGACATTTACTTTTTACTTTTTCGGCAGGTCTAAATTTTTATATTTAATCACTTCTTTTAATTTGAAGAATTTTCAGCATTCCTTATGGTGTAAGTCTGCTTGAGATGAAGTCTTTCAGTTTTTATTTCTCTGAAAACATTGTTATTTTGCTTTTATATCCATATTTTTATGTTACAGAAGTATAGGTTGATGAGTTTATTTTCTCATACTTTAACACTGTCTTTTCTTTGTCTGTGATCTTTGCTGTTTATAAATAAGACATAGCCATCTTCTTCATTGTTGCTCCCCTCTGTGTAATGTGTCTTGTTCTGAACTAGATGGCTTAAAATTTTTCTCTGTATCTTTGGTTTTGAGTAATTTGATTGATATACCGAGATCTACTTTTCTTTCCATTTTTCTCACTTAAAATATTTTAATCTTGGATACTTGCAATATGCTTTATGAACTTTGAAAATTTATGACCATTATCTCTTCAAACAATTTATTGCCTATGTTCTCTCTCCTCTTCATTTTATATGCTAATAATTACACACACTCATATGTATATGTTTAATATTGTTCCACCTATTTGACAGTCCATTATATGTTTTTCACTCAGTTTTATATTTTAACTTGGCCAGTCTTCAGTTTGAGTAACCTTTCCTCTGTTGAATAAAAAAGATCGAATTACCATTTGATGACCTTTAAGTAAATTAATTGTATTTGTAATATATTTATAAATTTATATGTAATAGTTTCAGTTTGGACCTTATCGTGTCCATGGTTCAACTGAAAATATTAATATGTTTATGCATATTGTATATCTTTTCAACATACTTCTACCAAGTTATTATAGCTATTCAAACGTTCCTACATGAAAATTACATCAGGACCTTCTGTGGATTTGTTTCTAGTATCTGTTTACACTCTTTACCTTAGATCCTATTTTATGATTCCACACTAAACTTTAAAATTTCATTTTATTCTAGACATTGTATGTAAAATAACAGTAGAAAGTTGAATAGATAATGAGAAAAAGTATGTCTTATCTTGTAACAAGTTTATAGTGTTATTGTGTCATTCTGTAGTATAGTTCAGTATAGGTATCATTGCAATTTTCAATAAATTTATTCAATATTAGCTTTAAATATTTTTAGGAAAGGAAAAGAATTTTCTGTCAGCAAAAAAATTCTCTGGATAATTCTTTATACTTCATAATTCTTTGTCCAGTTTTCAGGAATATCGAGGGATTCTCTTAGCTGTTTGATAACAACCCTAGCTTACTGCACCTCAGCAAATTTCTCTCTATCTTGCTGACTCCGCTTCTGTATTTGGACATATATTTTTTCTTTACATTTGGAGAGTGTCCCTTGTGCCTCCTATGCTAATCTCTCAGCTCTCCTCCTAGTCATCAATATATTACCATATCCTCACTGAAGATCAATAGAAAAAAGTTGCTGGGTGGCCATAGACTTGCTCTGCAGCTAAGACTCTTCAGAATACATTCTTCTAATATTATTTTGCTATTGAGAACACACCTGTGTCTCTTCTATCACAGAATGTGCTTTAAATTTCACTAGATTTTTTTACAACTGACTCTGAAGAAATACCAAAGATTATAAACATCTATATGTGAGTAAGATAGAAAATCTAGAGGATATAGATAAATTTCCGGCAACACACAACCTCCTAAGTTTAAAACAGGAAAAAATTGAAACCCTAAACAGACCAATATCAGTCCAAGGAATTGATACAGTAATAAGAAAACTCCTTGAAGGAAAAAAAATAAAAGCAAATCCCTGGGCCAGATGGCTTCTCAGCTGAATTCTACCAGACTTACAAAAAAGAACTGATACTAATCCTAAAGAAAGTATTCCAAGCAATTGAGAAGGAAGGAATCCTTCCTAGCTCATTCAATGAAACCAATATTATCCTGATAACCTAAAATGTCAAAGACCCAACAAGAAAAAAAAACTTCAGGCCAATATTGTTGATAAACATAGATGCAAACATTCTCAACAAAATATTAGAAAATCATATCCAAAAGCAAATTACAAGGATCATTCATCATAACTTGTTGGGTTTCATTCCTGGGATTCAATGCTGGCTCAACAAATGTAAATCATTAATGTAAAACCCACCATGAAAAAGTCAAGAACCACATGGTTATCTCGATAGCCATAAAACAATGTATGTTAAAATCCAGCATCCTTTTTTGATTAAAAAAAGTCAAACATTCAGGCATTGAAAGAACATTCTTTAAAATAATGGGAACCATCGATGATACACCTGCAACCTACATTGTATTTAATAGGGAGTAGTAGAAGAACTCTCCTTAAGAACTGGAACAAGACAAGGATGTCCACTCACACCATCCTTATATAACACAGTGCTGGAAGTCCTAGCCAGAGCAATCAGATAGGAGAAAGAAATTAGAAGTACTCAAATAGAAAAAGAGAAAGTTAAATCATCTCTTTCTACAAATGATATAATTCTACACTTAAAAAACCCTAAAGAATTTGCCAAAAACCTCCTAGCACTAAAAATTACTTTGGTTAAGTCTCAAATACAAAATAATTACACAAAAATCAGTTGCATTTCTATACACCAACAACAAGTAGGCTGAGAATCAAGTAAAAAAACACAATCCCATTCACAATAGTTACAAAAACAATAAAATAAAAATACCTTGGTACAAACCTAACCAAAAAGGTGAAAGACCTCTATAATGAGAACTACAAAACACTGCTCAAATAATTCAAAGGTAATACAGACACACACACAAAAATGGAAAAATGCTCACAGATTGGAAGAATCAACATCATCAAGATGAACATTCTACCCAGTGCAATCTACAGAGTCAATGCAATCCCTATCAAACTTGCAGCAACATTTTTCAAAGACCTAGAAAAGACAATACTTAAATTCATACAGAAAGAAAAATGAGCCTAATATCTAAAGAAATCCTCAACAAAAAGAATAAAGCTGATGACATCACACTCCCAGAATTCAAACTTACTACAAAGGTACAGACTTTGTAGTTAAAATATCATGGTACTGGAACAAAAATGACACATAAACCATAGAAAACTATGAAATAAAAATATAGACTTTTAACCAATTCATCTTGACAAAGCAGACAAAAGCAAACATTGGAGAAAGGATACCTTTTTCAGCAAGAGATGACAGGAAAACTGGCTAATCACATGTAGAAGAATGAAAATGAACCCCTGTTTATCACATACACAAAAATTAACTTAAAATGGATCAAGGACTTAAAAGGGAATCCTCAAACTATAAGAATCTTAGAAGAGGCCTTTGCCTTACTAGACTCTGGTGTGGCCATGTCCTCTTTGAGCTATGGCCAGGCCACGTTTTCTTAAGTTTTGACCCCCTCCTCTATCTTGGGGAGGTGAATCTCCTCTTTCTCTCTCTCTCTCTCTCTTTCTAATTTACCTTTAAAATAAACTATATTTCCTAATTTTAAAAAATTGAAGAAAACCTAGGGAACACCATCCTGTACATTGATTGGCCTTGGCAATGAATTCATGGCAAAGTCCACAAAAGCAAATGCAGCAAAAACTAAAATTGACAGGCGGGAACTTATCAAGCTAATAAGCTTCTGCATAGCCAAAGAATCCGTCAAGAGAGAAAAGAGATAACCCACAGAATGGGGAAAAAAAAATTGCAAGTCATGCATCTGACAAAGGCCTATCATCCAAAATCTGTAAGTAATTAAATCAAAATGACAGAGAAAAAAATAACTTCATTAAAAAGTGGGCAAGGGACATGACCAGACGCTTCAAGCAGCCAACAAAAATATGAAAAAAACTCAACATCACTATTAATCAGAGAAAAGCAAACCAATACTACAATTTAGAGAGGGAAATTGCTGGGGAATGGAGTGGTGGGATTGACAGTAGTGGGAATCTGCCAGGGGAGGGGGGACATACCTCATCAACAATGGTACCTGCATAGTGAATATTTGTATACCTAACCCTGAATTGCACCCCACATCTTTAAAATTTAAAATTTAAAAAAAGAGATATGTTAAAAACTCCAAAAATAGAGCTACCATTCGAACCAGCCATCCCACTTCTGGGAATATACCCAGAGGAACACAAATTGCTCTACCCAAAAGACACTTGCATGCTTATGTTTACTGTAGCATTATTCACAATAGCAAAAATGTAGAAAAAACCCAGATGCCCATCAAAGGTGGACTGAATAGAGAAGACATCCACATAAACGATGGAATACCACCTAGCCATAAAGACAAACAAAATTATGTCCTTTGCAGCAACACAGTTGCAGATGGAGACCATTGTTCTAAGTGAATTATCACAGAAACAACCGAAAGCTCCATGTTCCCACTCATAGTGAACATGGGCTCATGAGCATAAGGAAAGGAACAACAAACACTGGACACTGCTAAAGAAGGGAGGGTGGGAGGGAGGATAGAGGATACAAAACAGCCCATAGGGTTCCATATACACTACTGTGATGTGAGGGGCTCTTCAGAAGCCAAGACTATGCCTTCACAGATAGTTTATGTAACAAAAATCCTCACATGTAACCCATGATCTTAAAATTTAAAAAAAAAAATTGCATCAATAACGTTCTGATGAATTTAAAAGTAATTATGATTTAATTTATACAGCTTATTTTCACTTTTAATTTTGCTGTTTTTATAAGGGACAGCAGTCTTTTGTAATTTTTCAAGACAAAGACATATTGGGGAAGTTTAAAAGTCACCCTAAATTAATACTTAATCTCCATAGGAATTAATACCCCTTGTACCGATTTCAGGAGTATAGTTTTTTTTGTTTTTTTGTTTTTTTAATTTTAAAGATTTGAGGTACAATTCAGGGTTAGGTATGCAAATGTTGATTATGCAGGTGCCCTTGTTGAAGACATGTGGCCCTCCCTCCCCTGGCAATTTCCCTCAACTGCCAATGCCACCCCTCACCCCTGACAGTTTCTTACTACTGCCTATTCCTTTCTTATGGTATTATGATAATTGTTCAAGGTCTGCTTATGAGTGAGAACATATTGTAATCTGTTCTTTGTTTCTGTGAGAGATCACTGAGTAACTCAGGGGTATCGTTTTTCTGTTTTGGCAAAGGATAGACAAGTCAAAAGTCACAAGTAACTACAAACAAGATTGCCCAAAGCTATGGAATCTTAATAGGTACTTATAGTTCTCTCATTCCAGATGCAATTTACCTAACAATTGTCAATATTTACCATAAACAATGTTTTGCTTGTGACATATTTCCAGGGGAAAAAAATAGAAAACCATGTGAAGGCAAATTGTAATTCAGAATTTCACATCATGATTTAAACGTGTTTGTACTTTCATTGTTTCAACATTAAAAATCTCAAACACCTTAATTGTATTTTTCACATAGGATTTCATAAATACAGAGTAGTTAAATGTGAACAATAACATTTTTTTGTGGATACACAAGATTTTCACTTCAACAGAATACTGTTTGACATAGAAGCAAAACAATTTACTAAAACCATCAGCTACATTTGAAGTCATGAATTACCTGTGTAGAAAAAAAATCATAAACTACAACTCTCCTGGATGCATATGCATTTGTATTCTAATAATCTTATGCAAGCTAGTAAGACCAAATGTATAACCCATTTTCAATAACTTATATTTATTGTATATTATATATGACCCAAGTGTAAAATGTTACTCTAATTTAGACATCACATGAAATATTTAGTAGATAGGAATACTGTTAGACTCACCTCAGAAATTAAAGAACCTAAGCCTTAGAAGTGTTAAATAATCAATAAAGTTAGTAAATCTGTAAAACTATATAACCCAGATCATTTCTTAACCACCACCTTAGAACTACAAAATACCTAAGGAAATATATGGGTACTATATATTGACTATTACTAGATATTTACACTAAATATCATAAATCAGCTATAATTAGTCCTTTCTTATTTCTACAAATTCTGGATCTCTCTGAGATATCAATATAATATGCATTTTTTGGATTAAAAATTGCTTTTTAGATAACTCTACATACTGTGTACTAGTTATTTTGGAAGGATACAAATATATTGCTGTAATATATAGTAACATTGATATAAGTGTATTATTCTTAGTACTATGTTTAAAGTTGTTTTAAAAATTCTTATATAGATTTGTGAATACTGAACCATCCTGGCAACACTGGAATAAAACCCACTTGATTGTGATGAATAATTTTTTGGATATGCTGTTGAATTTGGTTTGCTAGTATTTTGTTAAGGATTTTAACATCTATATTATCAGAGAAATAGGAATAAAGTGTTTTGTCTTGTTTTGTTTTGTCCTTGCCTGCTTCTGGTGCCAGTATGACACTGGTTTCATAGAATGAGTTAGGGAGGATCTCCCCTCCTTGATTTTCTGGAAAATTTCACTAGGATTGGTCCTAGCTCACCTATGTACGCCTGATAAATTTCAGTTGTGAATCCATCTGGCTCTGGGCTTTTTTTGCTGGGAGATGTTTTGCATTACTGATTGATTCAATTTCATTGCTCATTGCTGGTATATTCAGAGTATCTGTTTCTTCTTCATTCAGTCTTGGGAAATGGTATATTTCCAGGAATTTATCCATTTCCTTAGGCTTTCCAGTTTGTTGCCATAGAATTGTCCATAGTAGTCCCTGATGATCTTTTTTTTTTCCCTGTGGTATTGTAAACTAGTTCAACCTATGTGGAAAACTGTCTGGAGATTTTTTAAATAACTGAAAATTGAATTTCCATTTGACTCAGTACTCCTACTACTAGGGATCTATCCAAAGAAAAACAAAGTTAATATATGAAAAAGATGTCTGTACGTATATGTTCATTGCATCACTATTTACAATAGCAAAATAATGGAACCAACCTGAGTGGCCACCAACAACTGAATGGACAAGGGAAATGTGGTATATATATATATATATATACACCATGGGTTACTATGCAGCCATAAAAGGAATAAAATCATGTCCTTTGCAGCAACATGGACAGACCAGGATACCATCATCCTAAGTGAACAGACTCAGAAACAGAAAACCAAACACTGAATGTTCTCACTCATACATAGGAGCTAAACAGTCACAAAAAATGGAAATAATAGGCACTGGAGACGCCAATAAGGAGGGAGCTGGGGAAGGGAGGTAGGGTTCAGAAAACACCTATGGGGCATAATGTTCACTATCTGGGGAATGGACCACCTGAGACACAATCCCGACCACTACACGGTACATCCATCAAATGAGCATGCGTGTGTACTCCATGCATTTATAATAATTAAATATATATGATATATATAATATATACATGATATATTATATATATAACAGGTTTAATTTATATTTTGGTTTGGTGACTGTAAAAATATAAAACTGAAATTAATTTATCTTGGGTACATTTTTTTAAACATTTTTCTTTTTTTTTTGAGTTGGAGTCTCACACTCTGTCACCCAGACTGGAGTGCAGTGGCTGCTCCCGGCCACTGCAGCCTCAACCTGCTGGCCTCCGGCGATCCTTCCACCTCAGCCTTCCGAGTAACTGGAATTACAGGCAAGCGCTACCACGCCCGGCTGGTTTTTTGATTTATTGTAGAGATGAGGTCTCGCCAAGTTGCCCAGGCGGGTCTCGAACCCTTGGGCTCAGGTAATCCACTCACCTCAGCCTCCTAAAGCGCGGGATTACAAGCTGAGCCACTGAGCCCGGCAAAAAATTTTTCAATATGTAGGTTACAATTGAGAGTTAGGTATAAAAATGTTCATTGTACATTGTACAGGTAAATTTGGGGCCTCACTTTGGTCCCCACTTCACCTGGTTTAAGATCAGGTACCCTTATTGATAATGTGTGCCCCCCTCTCCCTGGCAGTTTCCCACTACTGCAATTCCTTTCTTATAGTATTACAATAATTGCTCAGGGTCTACTTAGGAGTAAGAACATGTGGTGCTCAGTTCTTTGTCTCTGTGATAGATCACATTTTCAAACACAGAATTTATTATGTCATTTTTAAAAAACTCAGTGGGGCAGTGGATATACAGATTCAAATATAACATGAAATTTGGCATGGAGGCTTTTTTTTATATCTATTTAGATGATTTTGACAATAATAATAAGAAAATCTCAATTCCCTTGGTCCAAATAGTAAAATAAAATTTTAAAAAATAATTTTTATTTAACCAGTTTACAAAAAAAGAGGGGACTTCAGAATATGTTAATTTAGCAGCAAAACGACATCATCATAGTCTTAATGTATTATATTCTTGCCATCCAGTCACCTTTAGTGTGTTAAATTTGTTCCTAGGCTGGCTGCCGCTGTGCCCACAAAATGACAGATGCTGTCATAGTCATAAGATATAGATAACACAATATCCACGAGAGAAAGAGTGATTTTCTTCCATATAGAACTTTGTAAGAGCAAAGAAACAATTCCAGCAGGGTCTCAGCAGACTGTTTTATTTATCTTATTGACCAGGATTGCATCACTTGCTCATACTGGCAATAAGAATGGTCCACAAAATACACTTCTTGCACTATTTGTAATGTAACCTCAAACTTGGAGTCAACTCCCTTACTCTGAGTCAATGCAAAAGGGAGAGAGCAACCTTAAATTCATTTGTAACTACAACCATTAAGAGGGATAATGTCTGTTGGCAACAATGTCTGCTACTCAGTGGTTTATTTATGAAAAACAGTGTTCGTTAGCATTTCCTTACAATGGAACTTTAAAAATATTATACATAATTCCAAATATGTCATTTTACTATGTTCTTAGAAACAACCAAGATTTTGATTTTTATTTTTAGAGTGACTGGGAATTACATATGATACTTGAGTAATGACTGTAATGCAACGTGATTTTTAAACTGCAGCTAATAAATACTAACACAATCTCTGGTTGAAGCTGTACCTATAAATTTTTACTATAAAAATAATGGGTTTTAAGCATGAATATTAACTTAATTTGTGTCCTGGTACTTAGATACCTGGTAATATTATGGAAAACATATGGATTGTTGGCTTATAGGGATTGCCCAATATACTTTTTTTAAGGAAGAATTATCTAATTTCAGTGACTTCTGTATTTTTCTTATAATTAACATAATTAACTATTTAAAGAAGGTTGTCTTTTGTGATATATTTAAATTTTATTTTTATTAAACACTATATGGGAATGAAATATTAGAAATCAAAACACATCTTGAGAAAGCAGGACTCTAACAGGTACTGAGAAAAGAAGACAAGGTTGGAAGCAATTTCATTAACTTTCACAGAGCTTTTATCAATATTTAATATGTTTTATGATTTTTTTGAGTCATTCAATATTTTGCAGATCAAACCATTTATAAATTATTTATAGGTCAACAATTATTTAATAAGTGCTGTGGTACACTCTATGACTTGGTAAGACATATTTAGTAGCCCTTCTTCAATGTTGTTTAATCTATAAAATGGAGATAACAAAATTCCCATTTTATAGAATTTTAGCTATCATTTTATCATAATCATCATCTGGTGGCATGCAAAATATTTTTCTATATTTCAGATGGATTTGATTTGGAAGCTTTAAATTACTATTTGATTAAAAAATGCTTTGGCAGATATATTTACATATGTCTGCTTATAATTTTTTAAATAACCCTGAACAATGAAAAGAACGTTCTGTTTCCAGTAAGGAAATGCATATTGATGCAAATAGGTTTCAGTATGAATATTTTGTTTTATTATAACAATCTGTTTTCAAATAATAATGGTAATTTATTAACTAAATTAGCTATAATAATTATTTTAATTATAATTTTAGACTGCCAAACTGATCCCAAACTCTGTGTGTGTGTGTGTGTGTGTGTGTGTGTGTGTGTGTGTGTGTGTGTTTTACCTTCGTTTTATGTTTGGTTTGTTTTTGTTTTAAGTAGTATGCATTTTGAGAATTGTGATTGTGTGTGTTTAATTTCTGTCACCTTAGGAAAAGATCTTTAAAGAGCTATCTTAAGAAATTTTTTGCGCTTGATTAATGTTTCTGTACTTTAGGCTCATAAACAAAATATAAAAGAGTTTGTATCGGTTAGTATCATACTACTGGAACAACCATGGCATGTCTAAATAAACCACACATTGAAAATATATTGGTGTCTATTGTCATTTTGTACCAGAGGTCAAAAGGGTCAGTTCATTGCATGTGAGTGGGAAAAAGGAAGATCTCCAAAGAATTTTCATGTTAGGGTTACTGGGATGAAATTGTGGTAGGAATAGGATGGAGGAAGGAAGGTTGATAAATTTAGTTGTGACCAAACAAGGAAGTTTTCTGTGAAATTAAAAATAAGATTAATCAACAGATGGTGGAGGGAGGAGCTTTTGGAGAGTCAAGGATAGCAAATATAACAGCTGGTGCAAAGTTATTGGCATGGGGTAATGAATAAACAGGAAATAAACACACAAATATACACATAGACACTTGATAATGTTAAAGTATTTTCTAAGATATAAAAACAGTCTTCGATTTATTTTTGAATTAGATATAGTATTAAGTGCACATTTTCTAAGTTTACTTTTGAAGGAAATAGCTTTTCAAAATGAAATGCCTCATGCAAAAAATTAAGCATAATTACACAAAAGAGTGATCATTTACCTCACTATTATATAGCAGAATGTCTAAAGTGGGTGTAGAGGAAGCTGAACTATTTCCAGAATTAGAATTCCCAGGGAAAGATTCTGATGCTAAATATGTTGAGGTAGCAGACTTACCTGAATAAGTAAAAACATTTAGTAAAGAATCTAGTAATTACTGATTTATGTCCATTCAATTTTATTTTTTAACAAGTGGATGTCAAAAGAAAGGTATTTAAACTTATGCTCCCACAAAAGTTTATTTAAAACAACCATATGTTTTATAAATTTTGTGTACTCTCTGAGAGCTGTACTATAGAGTTATGAAGAGTTTCAGGATGCATATGAGAGTGAACACAATGCATTTTGTAAAATATGACTGAGGATGCACGACCAGTGTAAATTCAAGTATCTATTTTCAATCACTATTTTTCAGTTGTAATGGGGCTAATATGACCTTCATTCTACATGAATGATAAATTGCTTTTCCAAAGATCATGACAGTCAGCCTTCCCAAAATTTCTTTATGTCTGTAGTAATAAAATGGCAAACTTTCTTTAGTTTTAATTCATACAGGTATTTTTGAATCCTCTTCCTTGTACTCAGGCATGAGCTCTTGGTAACTGACCTAAAAAGACAATTTGAGTACAGTACGTAGAAGCATGTCTCCCCTTCTACTAGGCTGCTGTCCTTGAACTTGACCTCCACTTCTAATCCTCTATTCTTCCTTGTTTTAGTATACTACAAAAACTTTTTGGAACAGACTCTTCTTGACGGCTTTCCACCAATTCTTTGAAAATACTCAAACTTAGGATGAACAGAGTAAACACCAGTAATCACAAAGGAATGTCTTCCATTGAACTCATTTGCATAAAGAGCAACAATGATATGATTATGAAAACGTCTTGGTACTTCATGTTCAAAATGGGTGGGAAGAAGTAGTAGAATTGGTTTCTTAGATATCTGAAGAAAAAACGAAACAACTTTTTTTAAAGGGCAACGTTCAAAAACAAAAACTGCATTTGAAGTTAGTGAAAGGTTCGATAATATGGGAATTATTAAAAAATACTTTTTGATAGGAGGTCATCAACTAGAAATTTATATCCCAGGGAACAATGGGAGCTATGAAGCATGAATACATAAAAATCAGTTTGAAAGGAGAAATCACTACAAGCTAATACCTTTGCGAGTGTACTATCACACATAGGGTTTTTAATTTGTTTTATTTTAAATTATATGGTGATTATAAATTTTTCTTTGCTTTTATATATATACATTACAAAATATATACATTTATATATATATATATACTGTTACAAAAAAATTCAGAGTAAAATATATAATACAGAAATAAAGATGGGCTCAAAGTCCCCAAAGAATGTTATTTTAATCACTGACTTAATTTTCCTTCTTATTTCTGATATTTTCACAATGAAAAAAGTGAAAGAGTAATATGATAGTATCTGGTTAGTATTTTATTACTAATCTTGCCATGTCTTATTAACTTTTCAAATATTTAATAATGGTTTCCCCACATTGTACAATAAGTTAACTTATATCTTAATTTTAGTATTTTTTCTAAAATTTTGGAGAGTAGCAATGTCTCTGTGAAAGTCTTATGCCTGTGATTCTCCTTTGCTTAATACATTCATCCTCCTAAGAACCTAAATACTTTATTACAATCTTTTCAAAATTTTCATCATGATGCAGCTTACCTAGATTCTAGTTCCTGTCCTCAAATACAAATGAGAGACAGTCACTATCATTGCTATCTCTTCATTTTCTTACACAGAGGAGTGTTTTATTTCATTCACAATTGTCACTTACTTTTATAAATGTACCTCTCTCTAGCATCCTGTTAATTCAAATTCTCATTCCATTTCTTACCTATTTACTGCTATGTGTTAGTTATCTCTGCAGTCTAGATCCTTTATTACATTGTATCTTCATTTATATTTGAGTCTTATTTTTTAAGAAATTGAAATTATTTCCAGAGTCATCATTTATAGATATGCAAATTATGTGTTAAAACATTTCAAAACCAGTATACTGTTATCCCGCATTTGAAGGAAATAGAAAAATGTTAATACAGCTGCTCAAGTGTCTCAGATATATTCATTATTTTCTAGAAATTAGTTTAATTTCAATTCTGAGTCTTTATCCTGCCAGCTGGATGAGATATTCAATCTCCTACCCCAGATTGTTCCCAAAGTTCCAGTATTCTGTAAAATGCCATGGTGTCATGGAAAAATCTCGGTGATTGATAATGACCCCCCCCTTTGCTTTGCTTAGATGCCCATTGTACAATCTGCGGAACTCCTTCAGTCTATTCGATCTGTTAAAAATGAATTTAATCCAGGCTTTGAAGCCACATCTCACAGTTATCTTTTCCGTCTCCTCTGTCTTATCATCTTGTGATTTGTGGATACACTTCCACTCTCTCCCATAACTTCCAATTCTGCCACTCAACCTCTAATTTCTTCGTAGTCTTTGAAAATTATGTTCTTTTTCTGCTCTTATTTTTCTGAAATATATTCCCAAAATAATCCTCTCAATGAGCTTGAATGTCTACGAAAGACAGATTGAAAGACTCCAGGCCACTATTGCTTTCTGGTCTGCAAAATGCAAAGAGCTTGGATATTTCCTGGGAAGTAATAAGTAAGGAATATAGGGAAGGAGAAATACAGAAACATATTGCCTCTCAACACATTTTCCTAACAAGTAAGCAAACACGTTAGGCTTTAAGCAAACTTCAATAGACATTTACTTTCAGACTTATGTCTTCAACAATGTAAATAATAATAATTCTATAGCCAGGTTGAGACACATAAGGTCCATATAATATTATGTGACTTACCTAAGGTCAAATGAGGAGAAATGGTGAGCCAATCTATCTTGCTTTCATGAAGTTTGCAATATAGCGAAGAAAATAAATATGAAGGATATAAAGAAGTCCCTTGATAAAAAAAGAACAGTGTGAGAGGACAGGTTTTGAGACTAAAGGCATGGATTCAATTTTGGACTCTGTTAAATATTTCTTATTTAACAAATTATCATACACTTTTTTGCTAAAAACAACACAAATTCATTATCTTAAAGTTCAGTAGGTTAGAAATTCAACACAAGTTGCACTAGGCTAAAATCAGGGTGTTGGCAGGTCTGTGTGACTTTTCAGAGGCTCTAGTGAAAATTTTGTTTCTTTGTTCTTTTCTACTTCTGAGTGGTATCTTACTCACCTGGGCTGGTGATCCCCTCTCTCCAGCCTTAAAGCCAGCAATATTGTAATTCTCTGGCTATTCTTCCATAATCACAACTCTCTCTGACCACAGCTGGAAAACGCTCTCGGCTTTTAAAAAAAAATCATGTAATTAGATTGGGCACCTAGATAATCTGGGATATTCGCCCCATCCCAATGCCCTTAAGGTAATCATATCTGCAAAACGTATTTACCATGTAAGGTAACATATTCACAGTTCCCAAGAATTAGGAAATAAACATATTTTGGAGGGCCATTATTCTACCTACCAAAGACAAATTAAGGTAGGGTATCTTTGAGACAATGAATAATTCCAGAATATTTCAAAGCTATATTGTGAAATATCTTCTCTTTGTGCTGGAAAAGAAGCATTTTGAATTTCTTCCTAAATTGAGCTTTCAAAATGGCTTACTGGAGTTATTTAATTTATTTTAAGCTTTGGAATGGGAAGGCAACCTGGAAAGAACAGAAAATTCACGTATTGGTTCACACTAAATATTTTGCTTAAATCAAAAGGAGATAAAGCCATTGATTCAACAACTTTCAGTAAGCAGGTGAAGAAAACAAAGTTATTTCTCTTAATCCTCATTTCCTTTCAAATTTATAGAATCTAAGCCAATATGTTTCAAATAGTAAATATATAAGGCTCATCTAATGTTGATGTTGCCCATATTGTGTCAATGTGAGATCTTAATACAACTTGTTATGGAGTACATAATGCTAGATCCAAATCCTTAGCAACATAGAGAAGAATCATTTCCATAAGAAAATATGCTGACTGTCACAGGTGGTAAGCTGTATAAGATTTTGGCAATGTGTCTAAAGTGTAGAGATAAGAGACTAAAGTGTAGAGATAGAGATAAGAAATGTGGGAGTAAAATTCATTATGGAAATAAGTTATTGTGGATTTTCTAAGTCCATACATTTGTTCTTAATTTACAAACAAATTGTCATTCCTAAATAAAGTCATCATATTTCTGGTTAAAATAAAGATAAAAGTAGAATTAAGTATGATAAGGTGGTGAGAAGTGTTATCACTAATAATTACCTCACAGGAAAAAAATGTGTTATACGTTTTACTTTTGAAGTGAAAAAACGTACTATACATTACATTCAAATGAATTTTAAAGACAGACTAATTTCTAAGAATGTTAGAACAGTGCTAAAATAATTTATGGAGCAGAGGAAAATGAACTTTATGAAGCATTATTTAAATATTTTGCTTTTCTTAAAGCATACAATAAAACTGAACAAAATACCCTAAAGCAGACATTGTTATACTGTGTGAAATCATTTTTGGCTAAAAAAAGTTGATATAAAAATATAGTATGAAAAATAACATTTTTTAATAGCCAGTGAAACTTTAAAAGTGGCATAATGCAATGGTAGTATAATGCAATGTTTCCTGTATTAAAAATAACCTACGTACAAGAGTATTTTCAGACTACTACAGATATTAAGTTGATTAAGTTAAACCAAACAGTAGTTAAATCCTTCAAAATTTAGGATAACAATATATTTTATATTATAAAATATTTTACTGCTCTAGAAAAATAATAATAAACAAAATGCATGCAATTGTTTTATAGTGTAGAAATTTTTTAGCAATCAAAATACAGCTATAACAAGAGTTCCATATTGACAGCTTTCTATAATAATTCTAAAAATATATTATTACTAGCACAGTGTAGGAAAATATTAGATTGCTTACATTTTCAAAATACATACATCATAATGATTAAATTTCTTCTCTCCCTTTGTTTTCAGATTTCCTTTGGGATTTGTCTAAAGTCTTTCTCATAATTAGAATGGGCTATGAGTTTTTAGGAGAAAGATCACAGAGGTGAGGGACCGTTTTCATCCCAGCATATCAAAGGTATATATGATCCGCATGACTTATCACTGTAGATATTGTCCTTAATCTCCTGACTGTGTTTGGCAGGTTTTTCCAATTAAAGTTGTTAATTCTTTCTACTTTCCATACTGTACTCTTTAGAAGGAAGTCACTTTGTACAGCCCACACTTAAAAGTTGGGGAGATATGAACCACCTCCTTGAGAGCATAGTATCTATATATATCATTACAAAATATTTTACATGGGAGATTTATATCTTCTCTCCCAATTATCTATTTTATTAAAAATATCATATGACCTCATGGATATTTATTTCATACATCTGGTTATAATTAAGCATTACTTTATTTTGTGAGCTATTACTGGTATACAGAAAAATAAAAGCAATTAGCTGTGAATGTTAACTTTTACCCTGACACCTTGTCATACTTAGTCAATAGTGCCAGGAGTTTTTGTTGTTCTTGTTGATTTCTGGAGATTTTCTACATGAACAAGTATGCCATTTATGAACAAAGACAGCTTTATTTCATCTTTTCCATTATGTATGATACCTTTATTTCTTGTTCTTGTCTTACTGCACTAGCTAAAACTTCCAGTAAATTTTTGAATAGAGGTGTTTTGGGAGGAAAATCTTGTTTTGTTGTTAATCTTAGAAGGAAAACGTACAGTTTTTCATCATTAAGTGTGATCTCAACGATAGTTTTGTTTTGCTTTGGAATTATTATTTATCAAGTTAAGGTAGTCTCCCTCTCTATTCTTAACTTGGTCAAAGTTTTTATCATGAATGAGTGTTACATTTTGTTAAACGCTTTTTCTTTATCTATTGCTATGCATATATGATTTTTTAAATTCTATTTATGTATTGAATTACATTGTCTGATTTTCAAATTTTGAATCCGTTTTGCAAATCTGGAAAAAATCCACTTGGTCATAGTGTATAATTTATTTTTAAAATTCTTAGACTTGACTTAGCAACATTTTGTTGAGATTTTTTTTGCATGTAAGCTTGTGAGAAATATTGGTCTGTAATTCTTCTTTCTTATAAAAATTTTTATCTGGTTTTTGTATTAGGATAATGCTGGTTTCATACAGTTGGATAGGAAGTATTCTGTCTTTGGTTTGTTTTCTGGAATATAGCATAGAGAATAGGTGCCATGACTTTTTCTTTAAGTGAGTGGTGAAATTCTTCAGGGCAACCATGTTGCTTTCTATTTTTGAAAAGTTACTAATTATTGATTAAGTTAGTTTAATAATTATAGGTCTATTTAGATTATCTATTTCTTTCTTGTGTGGATTTAGATAATTAATGTATTTTGAGAAACCAGTCCACTTGCAAGCATAAAGTTATTAGTAATAACACTTTATTAATTTTTACAGTCCATGGGATATGAGCCGTCTTCATTTTTAATATTAGTAATTTGTATGTTTTCTGGTGTTTTCCTTTATTAAAGACTAGAAATTTATACATTTTAATTATCTTTTGAAATAAATAAGCTTTTAGTTTCATTATTTTTTTCTATTGATTTCTGGTTTTCACTTAGTTGATTTCTTCTTTAATTTTTTTTTTCCTGCTTGCTTTAGGTTTACTTACTTATTATTTTCTCTATTTTATTAAAATGGAACCTGATAAATTGATTTAGAACTTTCTTCTTTCTGATATGTACATTTAATGCTGCAAATTTTTCTTTAAGTAGTGATTTTACTACATCCCATACCTTTTGATATGTTGTACTGTTATTTCCTTTTTTTTTTTTTGAGTTGGAGTCTCACTCTGTTGCCCAGACTGGAGTGCGGAGGCCACTCCCGGCCACCGCAGCCTCGACCTGTTGAACTCCCGCGATCCTTCCGCCTCAGCCTTCCAACTAGCTGGAACTACAGGCGCGCGCTACCACGCCCGGATGGTTTTTGATTTATTGTAGAGATGAGGTCTCACCCAGTTGCCCAGGCAGGTCTTGAACCCGTGGGCTCAGGCTAAAATATTTTTAAAAGTTTATCATGAGTCTTTTTCTTTGACTTGTTTGCTCTTTAAAAGTGCATAATCTCCAAATATTCAAAGATTTTGAGCACTCTTTCATTTATTAATTTTTAATTTAATTCTATTACAATTTTCAAACACACTTTATATTATTTCTATCATATGTGTTAAATATATTAAAGTTTGTTTTGTTGCCCATTATGTGTTCAACCTTGGTGAATTTTCCAAGGGAACTTGAAAAGAATATGTATTCTATGATTTTTGAATGGAGTATTATATATATCTATCACATCAAGTTTATTGAGAATGCTTTTCAGGTCAACTCTATTCTTGATGGCAGTCTGCCTACTTTACTATTATATTAAGAAGAAGAGTTGAAATTTCCAATGGTATTTGTGGATATTTTTTTTCTCTCTGCAATTCTATTGTTTTTCCTCACAATTTTAACATGCTGTGGTTAAGCGCATACATGTAAGTGTTATGTTTTCTGGAGACCTGGTCTCTTTATCATTAAGGACTGCTTGTCTTTATTCCTGTTAGTTTCCTTGTTCTGAAGTCAGCTCTGTCTGAAATTAATATATAACTATTTTAGCCCTTATTTGTATTTCTGTTATATCTATCTATCTCTATATCTATCTATCTATCTATCTATCTATCATCTATCTAAAACCCATAAGTTTCTTTATACTCAATGTGAATTTCCTGAGAAAAACATAAATTAGAAACTTATTTTTATATTCTCTATGACAATGTATGTCTTTAGATTTGTGTATTTAATTCACTTACACTTAAAATGATTATTGATACAGATGAATTAATGTCTACCATAAACGTAACTGCTTTATTCATTGCATCTGCTTTTTGCTTCACCCAGTAAAGCCATGGGGGTGAGGCTCCACAGTGCCTTCATGACCCAGCTTCCACCTGAGCTGTCCAGAAGCTGGGTCATGGAATTAAAGAAGATTGTTCTCAAGTCTTATAATTTAATATTTTTCACTTTGTTGGGTTTTGTACTTACTTGGAAATTGATATCTTCTATTACCACCCCATCTTTTTTTGTCTATTTATCTCTTTGAAAGAAGAATACTATTCTTGTCTCACCACTGTGTTTTCAAAGTAAACAGCTTGCTTGATTTCTCAGGATCTCAGCTGGAGAGCAATTTGCCTAAGGATAAATAGAACCTTGAATCTCTTCCATATCTGATTCATATAAGACTCTAGACTTTAGACATTTTAGTTGATTCTGGAAAGATTTATAGGCCTATTGGAATAAAATGAATGTATTTTACATTTGAAAATAATATGAATTTTAGGGGCCAGAAACAGAAAGCTGTGGTCTGAATATTCTTCAAAATTCATGGGTTGAAGCTTAATCACCAATCTGATAATGTTAAAAAGTGTGGTCTTCATATGTCTTCATCTGTTTTGTGTTACTATAACAAAATAATTCAGACCGCGTAATCTACAAAGAAAATAAATGTCTTTCTCACAAATCTAGAGGTTTAGATATCAAATATCAAGATGCTGGCATCTGACAAGAAATTTTCTGCTTCATTCTGAGGTGATTCATGGAAATTGTGGTGATTTTATGCTGCATTATTTCATGGCATAAAAGAAAGAGAGGTCAAACTTGCTATTATAAAAATAGTGAACAGCTCAGGCCAAGGAGGGTATAAAAAGGAACAGTCATCTATTAGATCTTCATCAGTGTCTCTTGTTGATGTTCATTGGATTGGCTATAAATAAGAGCTGAACGTATCATGCAATCAGAGCCTGGGTTGGAGAACTGGTAAAACATTTGTTAAAGAAGACAATAATAATTTTAAAGAGGAGCTAGGAATTTAGGCCTATTATAGGAAGGATTTAAAACAATAACTGTGGATGACAAGAAACTAGAGGATGCACAAAGACACAATGGGAAGGAAATTTGATGATATTTGAGGTGTACAACAAATTGGCATAATAACCATAATTATGACTGATCAAGATGTTTCAAAATTTTAAAATATCCTACAATTTCGGTACACATATTAAACACACATTTACATGAATGTAACTCAAAAAGTTAAACATCATTTTTTAAAAGTTTGACAGTGACAATGCTTCCTGTATGATTTTAACATACTAAGTAAGACTAGGATGTCTCTTTAAAACTTCCAAGTATTCTTGCTATGTGCAAGTTGATACAGGTCAAAAATATTTGATTTTAGAATTTGAAATTTAATTTTTGGAAGTTTTTCAAATATCAAAGTTTTAAAACGTTTGATAAAAATAATATCTCAGATCACAATGAAATAAAATCAAAGTGACAAAGATTTCAAAGGCACAAAGCACAGGAAATTATCTTGATGAAGCAGAGAACAAAATCTGTATTTCCTAGGCCAGCTACCTAAAGGGTAAAGAAAAAACTTTTACAATTTTTATATTAAAGAGCAAATCAATGCTCAGAGAAAATCCTGTTTTTCTGACACAGGGACCCAGACTCTGGCTTTGCATCAGTTTGATTTTGAAATTAATGTTCAGTATTTAGAAAAACGTGTCATTTCCTTTTAATTTTAGTCAGCTTGCTAATGCATAACATTTCTTTAACAAGGTTAATGTTTTGTAAACCTTCTACTACTAGTATAAACATTTTGTTTTGTTCTATATTCTCTTTTTTGATCATTTTATCTTAGAACATTTACTTTCTTTTTCCCTCACCATTTAGACCACACAAAGTTCTCTCTCATGTAAAAGAAAAGAAAATGACTCTCTCTTCAACTTTCTTAACCAAAAACACATCTTAACTTTCTTTATATGCTCTGTATGTAGAGTTGTTTCTCTTACATTTAGTAATTTTAATTGCATATAAGTACAATTTTAACTCTTAGTAACTCTAATTTAGAGTGAAAAAATGTAGGAAGTATCTAATTTTAATTGTTTTATACCAGGATTTGTAAATAAAAATCATTTTACAATTTTTAGAAAGATATATCTCTTTGATTTTTTGTTTGTTAATTGACCAAATATATATATAGCTTTTCTATAGTATACAAAAGCAAGATGTCAATGTACATAATCTTATACTTACGTTTCATAATTCATGTTTAGGTATTTTAACTTGCTTAGATATGATTTACTTAAAAATGACATGATTTAACATAATGTAACTTTCAGATTTTAAATTACTTAAAATAATTTTGAAACTATAACACAGGTACCCATCCTCATATGTTTCCCAGTTGTCTTGGGTCCCAAGTACCTATGTGGAACTCTAAGATGGCTCCAAAGAGCAAGGGCCCAACTGGTCCTGAATTTGCATACCAAGTATAGAGCTCAAGATAGAGAACAGAACTGTGAAGATAATGCCTGCAGATGAAAATCCCTCTCAGCACAGTCAGGAGTCAAGCTCATCCAGGGAAGATGGGCTTATATAGGGATTGGCTCTGCCTTGCAGCTGGTGGTCCAATCACTGAGGACATGTATGCAAGCCATCACCTTGGCCATCTGTCCAGATGCCAGAATCCAGAGGCTCAAAACCAGACAAGCTCACAGTATTATGTGTGCAAGACTTTGGAGGAGCTTAGTAGCCAATCAGACCTACAGCTTCAGCTCACAGACAAATCAAGCACATATCAAAACTACTACAGAAGCAAGTTTTATTTTCTTAAAATATCTAGTGGAAACAACCTATACCAGTCTGACCAGTAGAACAAGGGAAAATGTCTCAATTATACTTACTGCTGATAATTTTGAAGACATTATAATTTTATTTTGTCCACACTTTTGTACAAGTTTTATTTATTAAAGATGTACCCAAGGCATGTGAATGAAAAGGCATTTAGGTTAATTTCTATTTCTCTGATAAAATATTTTATCTGTAACTATTTTTCTTTAATCTAATTTAGAGCTCTTTCTTATATATTTGTAGTGAAATATCATATACACATGACACATATAAGCATATAGACATACAGACACACATACATAAACAAATATTATACTTTCATTTGCCATTGTTAAAATAGTTTTCCCCCTTGTAGACTATCAAGCCCTAAGTAATTGTTACCCAGGCAATTCAAAATTTGTACTTCCAAATACATGATTTCTCAAGTGAATATTTACATCTCAAAGGCATAGGACTTATATCTAAACACCATTATTTGTTGAAACAAACAAGCCATAGGTAAAGACCCAATCAAGACAAAATTATTAGAAAAATTATGTCAAATAAAGGTAAGGTTTGCTTTGTAATCTTTAAGACAATTTCTTCAACATAAAGAATTTCTAGTGGTTTAAGTGCAGAAAGGGAGTTTATCTTACATATGAAGATTTATCTTATAAATTTACATTTCTTTACAAAGTATTTCAAAATAGCCACCTAAATGCCATAAAGTATTATGGAGACCAATCTAGCAAGATAAGTGATACTTTTAGCTTAGCTTAATTATTTATTAATTTATTGCCTTCAGGGTGGACTCCTTTAATAGGATGAAAGAATATTTTTTCAGGATTGGACATAGTATGGCCAGCTCAGATATTTTGCCCTAAGGTCTATCTTTTATAAACACATTATTCAACTTTTTTTTTTTTTAACCAGAGGTAGCTTTTCAAGGGAGTCACCAGAACCAATAACCTTAACCAAGGTTATGACTAAACTAAGGATAAACTAGGCGTCTCAAAGAGGTGTCAAACAGTCCTAACTAGATCCAAAACCATCCCAAAAATAGCTCAGAGAAAGAAAATTCTCCTTGGCCACAAATGGAGTACAACTCACATTTCTATCTGGCCATATTTTTTTTAAGACTCGGCTTATCAGCCGAGTGTATACACATGAAGTTTCAAAAGTCTTATATGCCCCACAGATGGGAAGAGACAGGAAATCAAAAGCTATTCATGGAAGAAAAATAAGATCAATAACAAATGGATATTTCAAAAGGTCAAGAGACATACAAATAATTTAAAACAAGCAGTGTTTGTTCCCAGACCAGAACTCAAACCTGGGCTACAGCAATGAAAGCACAAACTCATACCCACTAGATCACAGGGTACTTTTTGTAAATCCTACAAGGGATCCAAAGCAGGCAGTTTGAACATTCAAAGGATTTTAAATTTTGTTTTAGGTCATAAATTTGTTCTTTAGTTTTGTCAAGAGAATTTCTAAGGCTAGTTATAGCGATACTGTGTGTCTTATTTTTTAAACTTTTATAAATAATGATAAGGCACGTGTTTAGAATGAGAGATCTCCAAAGTCTTCTTAAGTTTACAATTTGAAGACTATATCTTCTGGTCATTGATAATTCTATTGATGTACAATGGACATTATGTATAATGCACTTATTCCAGTTTACTCAATCCAATAGCCTCTTCATGGAATGCCAAGGATGCAATTCTCCAGGTGTAGAATGAGTTTTCACCAGTTAAGAATGAGGTGTTTTCTGACAAGTATATAGAAGAAGCAATTCTGAAGATAGTGCTTCTTTTTTTTTTTTTTTTTTTTTGAGTTGGAGTCTCACTCTGTCGCCCAGACTGGAGTGCAGTGGCCGCTCTCCGCCACCGCAGCCTCGACCTGCTGGGCTCCAGCGATCCTTCCGCCTCAGCCTTCCGAGTAGCCGGAACTACAGGCGCATGCTACCACGCCCGGCTAATTTTTTTGATTTATTGTAGAGATGAGGTCTCGCCTGCCCAGGCGGGTCTCGAACCCGCGGGCTCAGGCAATCCACTTACCTCAGCCTCCCAAGGCGCGGGATTACAGGCTGAGCCACCGAGCCCGGCTGATAGTGCTTCTTTATACATTGTATTAAGTACCTAACAAATTTGTAGGGAGTTGCTAGTCACAGATTTGCTAATCTGGGGCACTAGGCAGGTTCTCCTGGGATTGAAATTTTCTAAGACTAACCAGGCAAAAGGGGCTAAGGGAAAAATCTCCATAAGAATGAAATGTTTTTATATTTTCATTATTTATTCATTTTTTTTATTTTAAAGATGTGGGGTACAATTCAGGGTTAGGAATACAAATGTTCATTACACAGGTACCCTTGTTAATGAGGTGTGCCCTCCCTTCCCCAGGCAGATTCCCACTGCTACCAATCCGGCTTCCCTACTCCCCCCCTGGCAGTTTCCCATTACTGCCAATCATTCTCTTATAGTATTACGATAATAGTTCAAGGTCCGCTTATGAGTGAGAACATGTGATACTCAGTTCTTTGTTTCTGTGAAAGATCACTCAATATTATAGACTCTAATCCATCCAGGTTGCTGTGATGTTCATGATTTTGCTCTTCTTTATGGCTGTGTAATAGTCTGTTGTGTATACGTACCACAATTTTTTTATCCAGTCCTCTTTTGATGGGCAGCACAGTTGGGTCCATGTGCTTGTTACTGTGAAGAATGCTGTGATAAACATACACGTGCAGGTATCTTTTTTCTAGAATGATTTGAGAGGAATGAAATTTTTTAAGAAAATTTTTCTAGAGCGCATGACACCTTCAGAGCACAATGTGTGTTTATCAGAACTATAAATAGACCAGTTTGCAGGGTCAGCTTGAAGGCATGGACTTATAGGGGTTTTAGGTCCATGTTTAACACCACTGGTTCCCCTTTCTAAAACAAAACAAAACAAAACAAAACACAGAAAGATAAATAAAAATACTAAATATAGGAGAAAAAGGGATCAAGCAATATATTCATACTAAAAAGTGTACGAGTTGCTATATCCAAGATTAGTCACACAAATCTCTTTATCCCTCAATAAAGAGTTTGTCAGCGGAATGCACAATGATCTTTTTTTAATTTTTAATTTTAAAGATGTGGCATACAATTCAAGGTTAGGTATACAAGTGTTCATTATGCAGGTACCCTTGTTGATGAGGTGTGCCCCTCTCCTCCGGCAGTTTCCCACTACTGCCAAACCTTTTTTTAAAGTATTACGATAATTGATCAATGTCCAATTATGAGTGAGAACATGTGATACTCAGTTCTCTGTTTCTGTGAACGATCACTCAGTACTATAGACTCTAGTTCATCCAGGTTGCTGTGAAGTTCATGATTTTGTCCCTCTTTATGGCTGCATAATAGTCCATCATGTATACGTGTCACATTTTTAAAATTCAGTCCTTTTTTGATAGGCAGCATGGTTGGTTCCATGTTTTTGCTATTGTGAGCAGTGCTACAATAAACATACATATGCAGGTATTTTTTCACAGTGATTTGAGTTCCTCTGGGTATATTCACAGTAGGGGAATTGCGGAGTCATATGGAATGTTGATTTTTAGATCTCTTAGGAATCTCCACACTGTTTTCCACAGAGCTTGTATTAGTTTACACTACCACCAACAATGTAGAAGTGTTCCTTATGCTCCACATCCTCTCCAGCATCTGTTGCTTTTTTGAGTTATTGATGATGGCCATCCTGACTGGAGTCAGGTGGTATATTAGTGTGGTTTTAATTTGCATTTCTTTGATGATTAGTGAGGCTGAGCATTTTTTTCATGTATCTGTTGGCTGCTCATATGTCTTCTTTTGAGATGTGTCTTTTGCCCACTTTGTAATGGGGCTGTTTACCCCATATCTTTTTCACACTTTGTAATGAGGCTGTTTTTTTTTCTTTTTGGCACATTTGAGTTCCTTGTAGATACTAGATGTTAGGCCTTTGTCAGATATACAGTTGGCAAATATTTTTTCCCAGTCTGTGGACTATCTCCCTGCTATCTTGATGGTGTCTTTGCTTTACGGAAGCTTGTCAGTTTGATGAGGTCCCACTTGTCTATCTTATCTCTTATGGCATGGGCACTTGGGGTTTTTATCAGGAATTGGTTGCCAGTTCCAAATTCCATAAGGGTGTCGCCTGTATTTTCTAAGGTTCTTATAGTTTGAGGTTTTACATTTAGGTCTTTGATCCATTTACATTTTGTGTATGGTGATAGGTAGGGGTCCTGTTTGAATCTTCTACGTGTGGTCAGTTAGTTTTATCAGCACCATTTACTGAATAGGTTCTCCTCTCCCTGGTAGTTGGTGGTGCAGGCTTTGTTGAAGATGAGTTGGTTCAACTGGATATTAGGAAAAGAGAGACCACGGTCCTGGCTGATTTCCCTTCAAGTGGCTTCCAGAAAAGGTGAGTGGCTTTGGTGATTTCATTCATAGTACCAAAACTGTTGAACCCAGAAGCAAACTTCTTCATTCTCTGAAGTTTTGCTAAAAACAAAACAAAACAAAAAAAAAAACTCACAAAATTAAAAAATAAATGGCATACAAATTTGTTAGCAGGCATATAACGATGTACCACAAAATAATTAACCCTTTATAGAGAAACAGAAAGTCTGAAGGAAAAAAAGCTTACCCCTTTGTTAAAGAGTAGGAATAACTATAAAACTCAGAGCTGTCAGTCAACTAAGTGGGAGATCCAGTACTCGGGAGAGACTCACTCAGTCATCTGCAACCATGGGGCTCAAAGGACCCATTCTGGTACCAAAATGCTAGGTCTTCCCCATGTTCCAAAGAACGTTGTGATAAGAAGGGGAAATGTGGAGATAAAATGCAAGCAGGGTAGCAGAGTGATAGGGGGCTTTTTGTTTTAGGGTCTGAGAATCTTTCACGTTTTTAGAGATGTTGGTTAAGTCTTCAGATTAGTTTCACTTTAACATTTCAAGAGTATTCAAATTGTGTTTGAAGCTTTCAAAGGTATCTTTTAAAAGAAAGCGTCTTATCTTTGAGATGTCAGGACTCCTCTTTGTTCTAATTGTGTGCATGGACAGTTTAATTTATATGTATCTAATAGGTGGATTTTTATCTAGAAATACCACCAGAATACCTGATTGTGGTTGGTCAGAAACTGAGCCAACAAGATACCTGATGGTTCCCAGTCAGTGGCCACGTCCTTAAAACCTAGGTTACCTATATTACTTACATTATGAAGGGGTCCCTTTGAGTACAACTAAAGTGTGAGCATCCTTGCAAAACTGAGGTGGGGTTTTCCCCTACAAAGTCTAAGAGTACCCCACAAATGGGTACTCCTTGTAGTTGAATGAGCACGCTTATGGAAGAAAGTAAAGTCTCTATGTCTTCAACCTAAAAACAGATCTTGATTTCGAGAGGGCTTACCTAATTCCTTTTTAATGCAAAGAGAAACAAGTGAACATAAGGGGCTCATGTACGCACCTAATATTGTTCCAGGCAACATTGGGAAGGAGCTTGGGCGCTGCTTCATATTTTATCCTTGATGGCTAGAAATATTAACAATATACCAGTGATATCTGAGAGACAAAAGTAGAACTTTATGTTCTAAAAGCAAATTGTAGACTGGGGAAACACAGCCTTCAGTATAAAATGAAAGAACATGCAGAGGATGGGAGGGTTAGGGAGTTAGAGATTATAAAGGCAAAAACTACAAGGCAGAGGAGAATAGCCAGGGGAGTGAAGAATGCTGTATTGATTAGATAACCTTTAGGACTCAAATCACCAGTTTCTCATAACTGACTGGTTCCAGGTGGTTAGTCAGTTGGTGGTCAGTTGGGGAATTTCCAACTGCAATTGTTTTCAGGAACTGTTCTTTCACCTGGTGGCAGAATAAAATATTCTCCCTTACCTTACCATGACCTCTTGGTTCTGCTTGCAGTTTTTGAACCACGGAGAGTCCAACTAGGGGCATAATTTGACATATCTAAATTTGGTTTTGATTACTGTTTGATCATTTCAAACTGTATTTTCTTGATTTTTGATATAATTTGTCATATTTTATTAAAAGCCAGACACACAATATCTGTTAACAGTAACTTCTAACAATAGGCAGTTAGTATGATGGTGTATTTTTAACTTACTTGGAGTTAGGCTGAGTTTAACTGTAGCAATAGGTTCCAACTCCTTCAAATTCCTCAAGCATTTTTGTTTTTGCTCTCCCATCCCCATTTCCCTGCTGAATTTGGAATTCTTAAGGAACTCTTCCACAGTTTGTTTCATCCTGCAGCTGTGTTATTTTCCTGAAGCCATATTGATATGGTAGAAAAGTGTGAGAAGGAGAACTTCAATAAACTCATGATTATAATGTCTTCTTTAGTGAGTCTGTTTTTCTGAGTTGTGACCTTCACAGTGTTTCCTGTCTTCCCCACCCCATCTACAAGCTGGGCAAGAGGTCTATAGAAGGACTGGTATGGGAGAAATGCCCTCCTGCAATTGGCATTATGATTCAAGTAATCCTTAGTCCCATGTGGTGACTACTTCCTTTGTTATGAAGAATATTCTTGGGGATATTTTACAATGGTTTCTCTTCCTGTTTTGTTTTCTTTTGTTTTTTCTACCAGAGACCTACATGGATCTCTCTGGGAATTTATTTTTGTTTGGTTTTTTTTGGTTTTTTTGTTTTTGTTTTATTTTTTTTTTGAGTTGGAGTCTCACTCTGTCGCCCAGACTGGAGTGCAGTGGCCGCTCCTGGCCACCACAGCCTCGACCTGCTGGGCTCCGGCGATCCTTCCACCTCAGCCTTCCAAGTAGCTGGAACTACAGGCGCACGCTACCACGCCCGGCTAATTTTTTATTATTGTAGAGATGAGTTTTCACCAAGTTGCCTAGGTGGGTCTCGAACCCGCGGGCTCAGGCAATTCACTCACCTCAGCCTCCCAAAGCACGGGATTACAGGCTGAGCCACCGAGCCTGGCAAGCATCCCACGTCTTTAAAATAAAAAAAATTAAAATGATAATCAAGAGTAACCTAACAGTACTTATCACTATATTTTTTAAAAGTAAACTGTGATTACATTTTAGTAATTTACTAATAGTAACAATTTGTAAAACATTTCTGCCTGTAGAACATAGCATCACCAAGAGCTTGCTAGAAATGCAGAATTCTGGGTGCTGCCCCAGACTCCTGGAGAAAATCTGCCTTTTGCCAAGAACTCCAGGTGCATCACATGTACAGTGACATGGGAGGAACGCTGGTTTCTCAACAATTAGAAAACACACGGAAGACTTAATTCTTACAAACCTGGTTTTCAATATCCTGTTTCGTTAAACTTTAAAAAATTCTCACAAAGTCAGCACATCTATATAATGACAACTCAAGACAAGAAAGAGATCACTGTCCCTTCTTCCCCTCTGCAGGCTCTGCCTCTCCCTGTGACCTAAGGTGACCACTAGATTCATTTCTAATGGCATAGGTTAGTTTTGCCTGCTTTTATTTTTATTTATTTATTTGAGTCGGAGTCTCACTCTATTGCCCAGGCTGGAGTGCAGTGGCAGGCTCAAGGCCACGGCAGCCTCAACCTCCTGGACTCAGGTGAGCCTTCCACCTCAGTCTTCCAAGTAGCTGGAACTACAGGCATGTGCCATCACGCCTGGCTAATTTTTTTATTTATTGTAGAGACGAGGTCTCACCAAGTTACCCAGGCTGATCTCGAACCCCCGGGCTCAGGCAATCCTCTCACCTTCGCCTCCCAAAGTGCTGGAATTATAGGCGTGAGCCACTGTGCCCAGTTAGTTTTGCCTGCTTTTAAATTTGTATAAATAATATTTTAAAAATATATATTGTTTGTATCTGACTTCATTTGTGCAAAATTACATTTTGAGAGACGTACCCATTTATTGCATGTGTAGCTATAGTCTGTTCTGTTTTTATTGCTAAATAATGGATACATTACAATTTATCTGTTCCACTAATGCAGGGCCTTTAGGTTTCCAGTTTGGAGTTATTTATAAATAATGCTGCAGTACACATTCTTTTTTTTTTTTTTTTTTTTTTTTGAGTTGGTGTCTCACTCCGTCACCCAGACTGGAGTGCAGTGGCCGCTCCCGGTCACCGCAGCCTCGACCTGCTGGGCTCCGGCGATCCTTCCGCCTCAGCCTTCCGAGTAGCCGGAACTACAGGCGCGCGCTACCACGCCTGGCTAATTTTTTTGATTTATTGTAGAGATGAGGTTTCGCCTGCCCAGGCGGGTCTCGAACCCGCGGTCTCAGGCAATCCACTCACCTCAGCCTCCCAAGGCGCGGGATTACAGGCTGAGCCACCGAGCTCGGCTTATTTCTACATTTAAAAAATATTTTTGATGCTGTAGTAAATAAAGTTTGTGGTAATCGGATTCCAAGAGAGTCTCCAAAGATTCTCACTCTTACTATGTTTCCCTTGTATATGTATTCCCCACTAAAAAGGACTGACCTGTGTAACCAGGTCATGTGAGAATGACTGAGTGGGACTTCCAGCAATTGGTTACAAAAGAAATTGTGTTATCTACCTTGACCTTTGCATCATTCTCTTTGGTGAAGCTACTGACATGTCATGAGGATACCCCAAAGGCCCAGTGAAGATGTGCACATGGTGGCGGAAGTAACATCTCTTGCCATTATCCAGCATCTACTTGCCAGCCATATGAATGATGAACTTTCTCAAAAAATATACCTCCCAGCCCAGTCCAGCCTTCAGAATACAGCCATTCTGGCTATATCTTGACTATAATCTTTTGAGTTATAGAGACAGAATCACCCTGCTAAGTTGTTCCCAGATTCCTGATCTGTAGAAGCTGTGTTTTATTGCTGTGTTTTATTATAGTATTAAGACACTAAGTTGTGGTAATTTGCTATGCAGCAATAGATATTGCAATATATCAGCAGTGCCAAAGATGTATACTCATTTTAATAGATGCTATCTATGTATCACTTTTAATTTGCCATAAGTGTCTGGATGCTGATGGTAACCACTTTGAGCACTTCTTTTAATTGCAGAAGTCAAATGAGACCTGTATTCCTCATTTGTTATCGATATACAGAGGGTATCAAAAATATACACATTTTAAGAAAGGAATAAAACATTAAAATTGTAATACTGAATATATACCAATAACAAAAGATGAATACAAGTCATGTTTGACTTCTGCAATTACAAGACATGCTCAAAACCATCAGCATCCAGACTCTTCTGATCATGGTGAGCCTCTCTTAAAATGTGCATATATTTTTTTGGCACCCCTGTTATATTGCATATTATAATTTTAATACAGTTTTTCTTTTCCTTTCTCAAAATATGTATACTTTTTTGGCACCTTCTGTATATTTTTATTTTTTAGTTGTTTTTTGTTAGATTATAGAAATAAAATTTATTTTTATCTATTGATCATGTATCCCTCAACCTTATTAAAGTCACTTATTAGTGCTAGTTTGTTTTATAGATTGTTAGAATTTTTTAATGGAAACAATGATACCATCTGTGGTTAAAGACAATTTTACTTCTTCCTTCCCAATCCTTATGGTTTCTATTTATTTTTCTGCCTTCCTGCAGTGGATAGGACTTGTACTACAATCTCAATTAGAAAGGTAATAGCAGGCAGCTTTTCCTTGTTTCTGGTTGTGAGGGAAAGTGTTCAGTCTTTCACCATTAATTATAATATAATGTTAGCTGTAGTTTTTCATAGATGAGAAAATATCACCTATTCGTAGTTTTCTGAGATTTGAGTGATCACATTGTTGGTGTCTTTTAAATAAATTATAAGAACAAAAATGTGTTTTTATATTTATCCAGAGATATCATTTTTTAGGGGTCTTCGCTCTTGTCTTTCATCTGGTATTACTCCCTTCACCTTGAAGAATACATTTTAGCATTTCTCATGGGCAGATCTGCTAGCAATAGATTCATTTCACTTTTGTTTTTATGAAAATACCTATGTCAAGTAACTTTTTAAGAAGTTTTATTCAGAGTACTTTACACTTATTCAATTTATTTTTATGTCCTTGTATTAGAAGGTGAGCATTATGAAGCCTTATCTGTACCTGTATCTGTGACTATTGCATAGTTTTGGCCAATTTGGGGGGAAGAAAGAAGGAAGAAAGAAAGAAAAAGAAAGGAAAAAAGAAAAGTTAAGAGGAGAGAAGAAAAGAAAGAAAAAGTGCAGGAGAAGGGAAAAGGGAAGAAAGAAAAAGAAATTTAATTGGCACTGCTTTTTTATGGTTTCTATTGAAAATGTTTGTGTTTGACAGTGTTTCTTTAAAAAACAGTTGTATTCATCTGGTGTTTGAGTGACACAAGTTAGTTTGCTTAAAATAGCAATAAAAAATATCTGGCAAAAGCAGTTAAAGGAAAATGCCAACTATATACAAGCCTCCAAAAATTTATAATACATTTAAAAGTACCAAACAATTTATGTCAACTGATCTTTGATAAAGGTGCCAAAATCACACAATGGAGACAGGACAATCTCTTTAATAAATGGTGCTGGGAAAAAGGAATATCCACATGCAGAAGAATGAAATTTGACCTTATTTCACTCCATATGCAAAAGTCAACTCAAAATGTATTAAAGACTTAAATTCAAGACCTGAAAGCTACAAGAAGAAAACACAGGGTAAAGAACTCATTCATATGTAGGGACTTACTGTATAATCATTATGAAAAAAAGTATGGAGGTTTCTAAAAAAATTCAAAATAGAACTACCACATGACCCAGCAATCCTACTACTGTGTATATATATATACACAAAGGAAATGAAATCAGTATGTCAAAGAGATAATTGCATTCTTATGTTTATTGTAGAACTACTCACAATAGCCATGATATGGAATCAACCTAAGTGTGCATCAGTGAATAGATGAATAAAGAAAATGTATTGTATATATAGAATGAAATATTATTCAGCCTTAAAAAAGAAAGAAATACTGTCACTGGTTGACAACATGGATGAACCTGAAGGACTTTATGCAAAGTGAAATAAGGCCAGTCACAGAAAGACAAATACTTCCTGGTCTCTTAATTATAATTAGAGTCTGAAAAATGGAACTCACAGAAGCAGAGAATGGAATGGTGGTTATCTATCTATCATCTCTCTCTCTCTCTCTCTCTCTCTCTCTCTCTCTATCTCTATCTCTATCTCTTTCTTTCTTTCGAGTTGGAGTCACTCTGTCACCCAGGCTGGAGTGCAGTGGCATGCTCACGGCCACCGTAGCCTTGACCAGCTGGGCTCTGGTGATCCTTCCACCTCAGCCTTCCAAGTAACCGGAAATACAGGCATGCACCACCATGCCTAGTAAATTTTTTTATTTACTATAGAGATGAGGTCTCACCAAGTGCCCAGGCTGGTCTTGAACCTGTGGGCTCAGGCAATCCTCTCACCTCAGCCTCACAAAGTGCTGGGATTACAGGCTTGAGCCACCGTGCCCGGCATCTATCTATCTATCTATCTATCTATCTATCATCTTCGAGCTAATATTTTTATATATATGTGGAACATATTGAAACCTTTTAAGTATAAAGGAAATCGATCATTTTTATCACAAATACTTGAATACAACTAACATACACACAATCATCCTTAAAACAAAATATGGAAATTACTGATACATTTTCAGAGTGTGCATGCCATGTTCCTGTACTTAATGACAAGAAAATGTCCACATGGTCTGTGAAGAAAAAAATGGTAGAGAGAGGTAAGGATAAAGGTGACTGGCTTAAATTAGCATAAGTGGTGAGTCGAATAAAAGACGGGTATTCAGAATATAGCCAATTTACCAAAAAAGTGGTTTGATAGGAAATATTTTGAATTCTAAACAATACCTTACATTCATAGTTATTTCTTAGTCTGCGAAGAAGAATAACTTCAAAATAATGTCATTTATACTATTTCTAATGATGATTATAAATCAGACAAGAATCCTCAGCTAGAAAAGATCAGGTAAACAACTTTGGTTCAGCAGTGGTAAAATATATTTTCTAGGAGAGCAATGCTGTGGAATCCAAATTCTGAAGTTACAGGTTTTATTATTTTGAAGAGCAATATTCCAGGAGAATGCTTGACATATTAAAGTATGGAACTGTGAAAATGTGTCTGGGCAAAATAGTACAAAATAAACTGTACAGATCAATTCTGTGTATTATATGGAGATGCCATCCAGGTGAGCCAATAAGGCTTGTTCATACCTAGTTTTGATGGTTAGACAATATGTGATAGCCCTATCAACATTGATAGGGGTCATAAGAAGGCTTTAAAAGAAAAGATAGTACTCAGTGTGGGTCAACTTATGAAAGATAAGTGATATCAGAGTGTGGGTTTGGGGGACAGACAAGTTTAAATGTAGGGCGACTTTTCTACCTTGTTTGCTATGAAAGAACTGGTTTAATCTTGTTATTTCTTTTACTTTCTCAAAGGTGACCCAATTTATACAATAAATTACATGGTTGCCCAATTTAAATGTCTGGTCTATTTCTTACTATGAGAACATGGGTAAGTTATTTAATTTTTCAAGCTTCAGTTCCTTATTTTAAAATGAGAATAATACTATCTAATTCTTGGCATATTGAGAAATATAAATTAGATAATTCAGGAAAAAAACCTACTGGTGCCTGGCTGGTTAGTTCACAGCAAATTGTTATTTCCTCATTGTCTGCATCCTCCTCAACAAGATATTTAAAGCCCTCAGTGATAAGACCCATACTCTTTCACAGTCTTTACTGCCAACCAAAGCACCTTTCTGTGGACCTAAAACTTTCCTTCCCTTTCCAACTCTTAGCCTCACCTGTGTTATTTTTTAAGCTTGAAATGCAATCTCCTTTTTTCTCTTTCATTATTTTTAAAATCTCTTTACTCTCTAAAGCTCACCTTTTCTGACTTTTTCAATTTACTTTATAGTGCTTATCACTCTTAAAAATGATTTAAATATTTGATTAAGTGATAAAATATTTCATATTATTTGAATCTACCCCAACTTTATTTTTTGTATTGCTTGGGCTGTACACTCTTACACTATCTAGACATAGCATGACTTATTTAACAAATCTGAATGATATTTAAGTTGTTCCCAGTTTTTAAACTATTATATTTTTATATAATTTTGGCCTATTTTTTATCAGCCCGTTCTGTCTTAAAAATCAATTTGTAAAGTTTTTTTCTATATTAAGGTAATTTTTAAAAATCATGCGCTTCTTGTTTGTTAGTGCTTTTTCTGTTCATAATGTTTTAGGATTACCTGAAAGAATTTTTTAAAAGTGTTGTCTAAATTATTAAATGTATGGTTTTTGAATTTTGTGTTTGCTTCTAAAGACCATTCCCTCCCCAGGTTATACATAAATTCAGGCATGTTTTCATCCAGTGCTTTTACGGTTTTATTGTTTACTTTAAATCTTTGATCCATCTGGAGTTTATTTTTATCTAAGTAGTGATTTGGAGATGTGGCTTTACTTTTTCCAAATGACTATATAGTTATCACAGATTTATTGAAAAATTTATCTTTACCAAACTGGTTTGAAATACTCCCTTAATGGTAATTTCCATATGTATTTGGGTTTATTTCTGAACCTTCTTTTCCATAGATATTTTTGTGTATTCCTGTCCCGTTACTGAAGTGATATGAACTGGAACTTTAGCATATGTTTTAATATCTGGTGCAGCTCCTTAGTCTACATAGTCTAGTTAGTTTTATATGTTTGCTTTTTTCAGGATAATGTAGTAACAATTTTATTATGTAGATTTTAGATTTTTTTTTTTTTTTTTTTTGAGTTGGAGTCACTCAGTCGCCCAGACTGGAGGGCAGTGGCCACTCCGGTGCACCACAGCCTCGGCCTGCTGGGCTCCGGCGATCCTTCCGCCTCAGCCTTGCAAGTAGCCAGAACTACAGGCGGACACTACCATGCCTGGCTAATTTTTTGATTTATTGTAGAGAGGAGGTCTCGCCAAGTTCCCTGAGCGGGTCTCGAACACGCGGGCTCAGGCAATCCACTCACCTCGGTCTCCCAAAGCACTGGGATTACAGGCTGAGTCACCGAGCCCGGCCTAAAGGCTCTTATTTTATCTTTCGATAGGTTCTGGAAGATTTTTACCTTGTATTGTCCTATAGATTCCATATAAAGTTTGTTTCTGTAAATATCTTTCTGTTTGGGACTATGACTGAGATATTTCCTTCCATTATATTTTTAATTGGGATTTATTTATTTTTTGAGTTGGAGTCTCACTCTGTCACCCAGGCTGAAGAGCAGTGGCATGCTTATGGTGTCCCCAGCGTCATCCTGCTGGGCACCCGTGATCCTTCCGCCTCAGTGGTCCACACCCAGCTAATTTTTGCTATATTGTAGAGATGAGCTCTTGCCAAGTTGCCCGGGCTGGTCTCAAACCCGCGGGCTCAGGCAATCCACTCATCTCGGCCACCCAAAGTGCTGGGGTTACAGGCTGAGCCTGGCCGGTTATTACTTATATATGTGAATTTATATTTATTAACTATGTAAATACCATAATGTATTTACTGTAACATATTTCCAGTTTATTTGCTCTTTTTTTTTTTTTTTTTTTGAGTTGGAGTCTCACTCTGTCGCCCAGACTGGAGTGCAGTGGCCGCTCCCGGCCACCGCAGCCTCGACCTGCTGGGCTCCGGCGATCCTTCCGCCTCAACCATCCGAGTAGCTGGAACTACAGGCGCTACCATGCCCGGCTGATTTTTTGATTTATTATAGAGATGAGGTCTCACCAAGTAGCCCAGGCAGGTCTCGTACCCACGGACTCAGGCAATCCACTCACCTCGGCCTCCCAAAGCGCGGGATTACAGGCTGAGCCACCAAGCCCAGCTCACTTTCTTTTATTTTTTTATCCTAAAACAACAAATTTATTTATTGAGAAGACAGAAAAGCTCCCACAGTGGGAGGGAACCCGAGGGGGTTGCCCCATTGTCATTTTAAACATGACATTGGTGGCGGTGGAGACTATAGTTTCCACTGTTTCCTTGTCTTACTTGATGAAAGCACACCTTTTTTTATGCAGTTTATTTAATGATCTGAAGTTGGTGTGGTATACACATGAACTGCTTGATTTTTTTCAGTTAGTCTTCAACTGCTCACTTTGTGCTGTAATCGTATAGTTGGAAGCCATAGTTTTCCTGTCATTCTAGTCAATCTAGTCCAGTTAAGACTTCAGTCTTGTTTCCAGTGTGGCACCTCAGTCCCTTGCACCCACCAGCATGGGCATCCCAAGCAGGGAAGGATCCTGTCTGACCTTTTGTCTTTTGTCTTTTCCTCTTCTGAGCTCCATTTTACTTTGCATTGGGATAGCAAAGAAGAATTAATGGTTACAATGCTTTAAAAATTTTGTACCACGTCATTCTTTGTCCGTGCATGGTTTCTGATGAGAAGTCTACCATAGTTATTTATTTTATTTTATTTTTTGTATTTTTATAGGTAAGGTAAGATGCTCAGGCTTCTACCTGGACTTTTTTCAAAATGTTTTGTTTTGCTCTTGGTTGTACGCAATTTGAGTATGCATGTATTATTCTACTTGGTGTTTCTTAGCTGTGCCTGTCTCTAATTTTTAAAAAGTCTAGGTTATTTTCACTTCAAATATTTATTTTGCCTCACTATTCCTTTCATACTCTTCTGGTATCCTAATTATGCATAGGCTATATCTTTTAAAATACTTGTACAATTCTTGAATATTATGTCTTTTTTGTTTTGTTGTTTTCAATATTTTTCTCTTTGCACATCAATGTGGAATGTTTTATTACCTCTCTTCAAGCTCAGTGATTCTTTTCTAGGTCACATTAAGTCTACTAACAAGCCATTCAAGACATTGTTCATTTCTGCTATCGGTTTTTTTTTTTATTTCTAGTATTTTCTTTCAACTTTTTATTATTTCCTTCTTTCTGCTCATACTACCCATTTGTTTCTGCATGTTGTCCACATTTTCTTTCAGAAGGCTTAACATATTAATCATAGTTATTTTATATTATCTGATCATTTCAGCATCTGTCACATATCTGAGTCTTGTTCTGATGATTGCTTTGTCTCCTCATAATGTGTTTTTCTTACCTTTCAGCAGGCCTTATTTGTTTGTTTGTTTGTTTGTTTGTTTGCATTGGAACTGAGTATAATAGACCTTTAGTGTGATGACAATTTTTGTCAGCCTGGCTAGGCATTGGGCTGTGTTAAATGCTAAACATTTGTTGTAGCTATGGGTGCTAGCAGTTTATAATTATTTACTACTCTGGTTTTTGACTTTAGGATTTTCTAAATATTCTGTATCATTTTTTAAAAAATGTGTCCTCCAGCCCTTTCAGCTGCAATGCATTGTTGCTGTGTTGGAGCTCTGTGGGCATAGTGATAGGGTGTATGGGGTATCACTCTATAATCTTCCAGTTAAATCAGTATCTTTTAGTGGGCCTGTGTCTTGGGCCTGTAACAGTCATAAACAATCCTCCAATGGTATGGATATATATTTCCCCATGTCTCCTACTCCCTTCTCTGTCTGCATAGATCATAAGCTATTCCTTTGAAGCCCTTGGCCTTTGGTGGCTACATATTATTCCCCCTGAGGTGAGTCAGTAAGACAAAGGTGTTGTAGTAGGAGAAATGCCTTCCCTCAGCTGGGATAAAACTTTGGTAGGCTTTTCTTCTGGACAGTGGCCCTTTGTAAAAAAGAACACTCTAGATTTATTTCACAATGATTATTCTTCCCATTCCTCTGCTGTAGCCATGAGAGTTTCTTTCATGAATCTTCCCAATGGCCATCTTGTGGGGATTTTCAGAGATAAAACCCATGAAAGTGTGGGGTCATCCTAAGACTGTGACCCCCAGGGTCTTCTCATTCCCATGTTAGTCCACACTCAGTTTCCCCCAATTTATCCAAATCCCCACTGAACTGATCCTACCAGCTTTGAGCTCCAGTAGCTTCTGCCCCAGGTCAGCAGATCTTGGCTGTGACTCTCTGGGTTCACCTGTCCCTCCAGATTTTGAGATTGTGGTTTGCCCAGAAACCTTACTCCTCTGATGGATCTGAGAAAAGCCATGGACTTTCAGTTCTTCCAATTTTGTTTTGTAGTGGGAATAGGAGTGATGATTTCTAAGCTCCTTATAAGTTGGAGCTGAAACCAATGGTCCCCTGCCATTATTTTTTGAAATAAGGCCTAAAATTCAAATTTAGCCTGTGGTTGATTCAAGGATAAGCTTTGTCTGGTAGAGGAAATCCCTGACCCTTTACCTATAGAACGTGGATCGGTGGTATCACTTTTAGAAAAGCGTGAAGAGTGGCCAATAATGGAAGGGTGCTCCGTTGCAACTGCTTGAAGACTCTGCTTCCTGCCTTCTTGATCGGAAAATGAAGCTGCCAGAATCACATCATTCCTATAATGACTTCCCTGGTGCTTAAGGTCAGGACAATGAAGTAGGTCAGATCTGTTCGGTCAACTAAAAGATCCTAACTGGAGCCATTATCATGCTTTCAGCTGCAGGCAGTTGGAAACCCTGACTCAGACTCATTTAAATAATGGGGGATTTATTTTTCACATATCAAGAGAGACCAATATCTAGGGAAGACCGCACAGATGGTTGATTTAGTAGCTAAACAATGTCATTACTGATCCAGGGCTTTTTTTTCTCTCTGTCTGCTCTGCTGTCTGTAGCAGTTTCCACTAAAACTCTAGTTACCTTAATTCTTGCAAGATGGTTCCTAATGACTAACAGATCTGTAAGTTTTCTTATTCTCTATCACACACACACACACACACACACACACACACAGATGCACTTCATATACTATAATTCTTGCCTTAATCATGCTTGGGTCAACATAGGTTATAGGTTAATACTTGCACCAATAGCATTTGACATAAGAATGACAGATCATGTACACTTAAGGGTCATTTCACCAGCTAAGGATGGAGTCAGCTTCCATGAAAACCTGTAGGGAGGACACTTGAAGAAAAGCAAAACAAAACAAAACAGTGCTGTATTAGAAGAAAAAGAACTCGCAGATGGAGGACAGGCATCTAACAGTGTCGACTAGAGTTTCCAAGCCTGGCTCACTGCCTGGTCCTCAGAAGTGCTCAGTAGTCAGAAGATGAAATAATTGATCAATTGTCTCATCTTTCTTATCAGGGCCCCACTTCCATTCCCCTTCCGTTCCTCCTGCTCTGGTCTGCCCACTCTGGAGTCCATCATTTAGAGGCCCCTGCTGTCTGGGTTTCCACTCATGTTCCCGTAAGGGTTGACTATGAAGACAGCCTACAGCCCCCTCATCCAGCTGGAGGAAAATTCACTTAGGGTGCAGGAACAGAGGTGGTAGGTTATGTGTTCCTGCCGAAAACATATCCAGTTTTTGGCCACTATTGTAATTTCCATGGCCCACCGTCTGGATCAGAGAAATGATATGTTTCCAGAATGGTTTCCAGAGAGGGCCGGATTCTGCCCTGACTCTGAAATTCATTTCAGTCCCACACAGCCACCTCAAATTATCTTCTAGAAGATACAGGCTTCTGTGGCTTCATAAATACAGCTCTTCCCGACAGTTATTCCCTGACAGCATTGGGGATTACTCATGAATAAAGGCAACAACAACCTTTAAATTAAATAATGACAAATCAGAAAAAAAGGAACTAAACAAACACCGATGTAGTTTCTAAGTCATATGTATTTAAATTGATTATATGTATGAGAGAGAGAGAGTGTGTGTGTATACAAGATTTGATCATATGTTGAGGACAATTATATTTTACAGTTTAATCTATTATAAATATTTTGTGCACAATTTCAATCTGTAGTAACGATACCTTTTAAATACCAATATTCACGACAGAGCTGATATCTATGGCCAAGTGATCAACGATTACAAACATATTATTGAGGCCTCTAAAAAATCACTTTATGTTTTGTGTCTTAATGATTAAAAGGCAAACATTTTCTATTTTTCTTTTAAAGAGGGAAAAATGGCTCTGAGTTATTTCTTTTAAAATATATTATTTTTCTATACCGCTTATTAGAAATATCTGTCCCTATCATCAAAAATCTTTCTTGGAGTGTTTATGCTCCCAGATCAAATATTTATAGGTTTCAGGCTTGAGATGACTTATTTCTATTTGCTTTTAATTTCCTTATGCAACGTCTCAAATGCACCACAAGTTGTTATGAATGATTTGCTGTTGAATTATGTAGGGGTGCCACATTGCTTCTGATTGCCTGCATTTGATGAGGTTATTAAAACAGCAGAAACATAAATTACCATAGCAACAAAAGCATAAATTCATAGGCTGCTTCATAATCCTGGGCCTGAAAAATATTATGCAGCTCTTAACAGCTCAGGCATGATGTAATGCAGACACTTAGCTGAGTCATGCAAGGTTCAGAAATCCATCAAAGTTGGCAGATATTGATTCCTTGGAAGAGTCAGTGTTGAGGAACCAAGTACATTCCTTTCTACCTTTCTATCTACTGGAAGGCCTGTGGGTGTGCAAGGAAAGTCACATCTGTAATGTGTTCATGTCTCTGTCATTAATGAGCACTTTCTGAGGATTAATTGTATGACCAGGAAACATCACCCTCTAAAAGAAGCATTTTCTTTTCCACTGATAAATTCTGTAAGGACAACTTTGTTTCCAAAGTAACACATGCAAAACAAGTGGAAGAAAAACATAAAAAATTAAAAATAGGGGGATAGAAATATTTCAAGTTACATAAATAAAACATATACCTGGAAAACATACAAGATATCAGTATATTGTGGGTTAGCTTGCCTTTGATTGGCAGGCCATACAATTTGCCTGTTGCTTTATTTGATAATAGCCCATATATATATATATATATATATATATATATATATATATATTTTTTTTTTTTTTTTTTTTTTTTAAAGAGGAGTCTCCCTGTGTTCATACGTGGTGTTTCATAAGCTTGGTTTCTATAAGGAGAGCAAGTGTGTTATTTTTTTGAGTCTGTACCCCAGGCTGGAGTGCAGTGGCGTGATAATGGCTCACCACAGTCTTGACTTTCTGTGCTCAGGCAATCCTTCCATCTCAGTTTCCTGAGTAGCTGGGATTACAGCCACCATGCACACCTGGCTTATTTTTCTGATTTTCTTTTGTAGAGACAAGTTCTTGCTTCTTGCTATGTTGCCTAAGCTGGAGGGTATATATATATTTCTTTTACTTAATTTTATTATAGAGATGTGGGGCACACATGAGGATTGGGTACATAAGTAATCTGCACCTAGGTGAAGTTCGGGCAAGTGTATCTTTGATAGAGCAAACTGTGCTGTTCTGTGAGGGAGCAGAAAAGCTTAGGAAGAGATTGATTTGCTCCAGATTGTTTTTTCTAGCTCCAGAGTTATCACTGAATTTGATTTCTCCTTTGGTGGTTCTGGACAGGGTTGATGTTATAAAATATCACTTGAATAAGAATCACTCTTCCCCAGAGTTCAGTCTGCAACAGCATTCAAGCTAATTGAATTTAATGTTCTGGTATCCCGAAACCAGGCAGATTAATAATCACAGTGTTAGAGACTCATGATCCTAAAATCCATAAACTGTCTTGAATCTTAATGGCAGGACTTAAAGAAAAAGTTAAAGAAAGATAACCATATGATTCATTATCTTTAGAAGAAAATTTATCAAGTGATATGCTATGTGAAGAATTTATTCATTCATTCAATTAACATCCAGTAAATATGAATTTATTCATTCAATGACTATTGAGTACCCACTAGATGACAACACTTTTCTAGGTACCAGGACAGTCATGAAACAGATGGACATAGGCACAAGCCCTCATGGTGTTTGCACCCTGATGGGGACTCTAAGTGGGGACCTTGATGTCAGAAGCAGGGAGAGTAGTTAGGAGAAGAGGGCAATGATCCTGGCAAGAGAAAGAGGGTGGCTTGGACAGAGATGTCAGCTGAAGATGTGGTGCTCAGTAAGTCCACTCTTGACTGACTGAGCAAGCAACTACCAATCATGAGATGCATCCTTTCAGATCACATACTCACCTGTTTTACGCTCAACACCTCACATTGGGAGTCCTAGATGGAGCAGATCACTGGACTCACCTTTTGTGCCAGGTACAGTCTGTGTTACATTTAATCACGCTCCCCTAAGGCCACAGAATAGATACATACCCATTTTATGCATAAAGATGTAGAACTGAGAAAGGCAGGTGGACAACATCATGCTTAAGGGCTTAGGGTCTGGGTTCTGTTTTGCTGCTCATTCGCTGTGTGATCACAGGCAGGTTACCTGACCTCTCTGACTCCCAGGGTTTTCATTTGCAACATCTCCCTTGTTGTGCTGCAGTGAGGATTAAACAAGAAAAGACCTGTGAAAATTGAATCTAGATGTTGGAACATACCAAGTGCCTCATTCTTGGGGACTGTTATCCCTGACTGCCACATGTGGGTCACTGGCCGTCTGAGGTTCTGGTCAAAGTCTTCACAGACTTCTGGTAGGTGGGTCAGGGAGCCTGAGAGGCTTGGTTTCAGAAAGGAGGGGTCTGGTGTAAGGAAGCAGCTTTAGACACACATGAGAAAGGTGAGAAAAAGTAAAAATCCCACTATCTGTTAATATCGTGAGTGAACATTGTTCCGCTGACACTCTATAAAACAATTGATGTGTTCATGAATAATTTCCAAAAAATAATAAAATCATCAACTTTATACATAAATAAAATAAATATGTGATTTAATTCATTCATGGGGGAGCAGATTAAGTGTTAAGCAAAGAACCAGGTAAGTAGTTGAAAGGAAAAGTTTCAAAAAATTATATAAAACAATGTTATACTGAAATGAATTTACCAATTGATATGAATCTGACTTTGTCCATGGGGGAGGAGGAAGTTAACTGAGTCTCTCCTGGAAAGAGTTTATTTTCTTATTTATCAATCATGTATGTATGTATGTATATGTATGTATGTATGTATGTATCTATCTATCATCTATCAATCATCTACTAATGATCATCTATCCATCATCTATTTAATTATCCATCCTGTCTATCTATCTATCTATCTATCTATCATCATCATCATCTATCTATATGTATCTACTTCGCATTGTTATCAGTTATCTGCAATTTACAGATTGAACGTAGCCCAAAGGCAAGGTTTCCCTAAGATAGATGATCTGGAAGGTATCACTAAACCAGGCCTTAGCAAACTAAGCCAGCAGACCAAGCCCAGCCTCCCTAGCTTTGTACTAGGGGCTTATGGGAACCCAGCCGTGCTCACCTGTTGATTCCCTGTCTGTGGTTGCTTTCACATACAATGCAGAATTGAGTCATCATGTGAAGGCTAAAGTATTTACTCCTTGATCCTTGATGGAACATGTGCTGACTGCTGCTCTAAACAAGGCATGGTTTTCCGCTAAAGTATTTTTTTTTTCTTTTCTTTTCTTACAAAGTGAAGAGGGAAAGAATGACTGGATGGAAAGCATGAAACCACATGATAAACTGATAGAGCCCAGTGCTTCTTCCTCTGAGACAACTAAATTCATCGCTGGTCCTGGGGCACATGGACAAACATGGCTCTGGAGCTGCTGTGCTGTCTTTCATAAAAGACCAAATATTCATTTTGAAGAAGGTTCTCAGGGACCTTACTGCAAATAAAAACGGTGAGCACCACAGTGGGCTGTCAGACTGGACACTCTCTGGGGAGAGGGCCTTGATGCTTTGGTATCCACAATGAGCTTTCACACTTAAGTCAGGCACAGACATGAGCTGACCATCTGAGGTCCAGTCTCCGGGTGTTCTGGACATCTGCCTCGAATCTGGCCCAGCAAGGGGGTCTTTCGCTCACTCCCCCCCCGCGAGATTTCACATGGTGACGATTCTTCTCACCTTTGATTTTGTTAGAAAACCCAGGACAATAATCTACTCTCTTCTTTGTACGAATATTGGCTGAATTCACAATGCCTCTTTCCAGGAGGAAAATGAAATATATTTGAATTTGAGAACACATAGAGTGACCACTGTTCAAAAATAAACCTCACACATCAAAGTGAATATACTGAAGGCCATTCATCTATACACTTAAGTGTAGTCAAAATGAGGTGAGTTTTATGTTCTGTGTGTTTTATCACACACATAAAAATTAAAATAAAAAAACTAAGGGCTCCTTTAGGCATGATGGCTGGAATAGTGTGAACATTTCAGTGATAAATATAATTTCACTGAGTTATAGTCTCTTCACCTTAAGTCCTACGGACAATAACATTTTTCAAAAACTCTTCAATTGCTTAGAATATATTGTGAGAAAATAATACATGTGAAGTGTTATATTTGGAAGGTTACTGTTATAGTTATTATTTTGACTACCTTTTAAAAAAAGCATATCGTGAAATAATTAAATTCCAAATCCAAATGGTGGAGGGGAAGGAAGGAATTCAGAGACTAGGTCATGTTGGCATGGATAAAGAGAGCCAGGATTGTGTTGAGTCTCAGGGCATGCCACCCATCCCACCTCCTCCTAGGGAGTAGATATTTTCTCTTTGGCTAGAAACTGGTTTGGTAATTAAATGCTCACCCATCTGCTTGTAGCTTAAAAAGAAAAAGAGAAAGACTCAGTCTCAGAATGTCTGGAGCTTTCAATCCACAAGTAAAATTTGTGTTAAACTGTAAGTAGCCCAGGCACTGTTCTAAGAGCCAGCCTGGATAGTACAGTAGGAAGCAGTGAGAAAGGATAGAATTCAAGGAGCTAAAGGGGAGAGACTTCCAAGGTAACATCTGCCAACTGGACAAGAAGATTTTGTGTTGTCTGTGGACAATGGCCATCATTTATTGACAGCTTACAAATTGTCAAATAGCTCGAAGGTGATGGCCAAATGTTTTCCAATAAGATCAAGACAAGAGTGCTCAAATTAATGAAAGATAGCATTAAAATAGTCACATAAGAAGAAGAAAAATATGGGCAGTGAGAAAGGTCTGAAATATATAGTTATTTTTTAAGATGTCTTTTGAAGGCATACTTCACTTGTTGTCATACAAGACTCCCTTATTTACTTTGGAGAGTTGTGCACGCCTGTTGGATACAGTTGATCACGTTGTCCTGACCTGCTGGCTTAGTGGATTTGCTGTCCTGAGTCAACTGAATGCTCCCCTTACGAAAATATAATGTTGAACAAAGTGATAAGAACACTAAAGATATCTATCTGAACCCAATTATTTGTCAATGTTTCCTTGAAGAGCAAGTCAGATTGTTCCTCTTTCCTGTACCTCTAGAGATTCCTTTGCTGAATCCCTTCTCCAGTGTTCGGTAGAGTCAGGGTCACCTCTGCACTGTGGAAGCCTCACCTCTCAGATCGCCCCTCTCCAGTTAAACCACCCTGGTCTGGAAACCCTGCTCTCTGCAGTGGCTCCAGCTCCAGGAGATTTCCTTTCTCTCCTTCTGGCATCACAGTTCTGATGTCTCACACAGCTCACCACATTAGTGACAGGAAGTTGCACACCTTTGGTCTGTTCATCAGTGAAAACTTACAGATGATAACATCACATTTGTGTTTGTCTTACAAAAGGCCATGTTTCTTCCCCTTTTCAGATTTCCTGGTGATACTGAGCAAATGGGCTCACTTCCTGACCAGTTTAGAAGACAAACCAATTTCGGAGGGAAAAAAGGCTGTATTGCAAGGCCGACCAGCAGGGACAAAGTAGACACAGATTAAGTCTATTTCCTTGTTTTGTGGTCTGGGGAAAGTGTTTAGGAGTCAGAGGACAAGGGAAAAAAATTGAGAATATTAGTTTGGCAGGATTTAATAAGAGGGCTTCACATTTGACCATTTACAATAAAGTAGAATTTTAACTCCAGGTCTTTCAGGCCAATAGACTCTTCCCTTTGGGAAGGGTTCCAGCATTCAGGTTCCTATCATGTCTGGGCTTCTCAGTTCCATAAAGAGGAATTGTTGGTTCTGGATGTTGTCAGAAGTTGAAGCATTTTCTATGAATGTGCCTGGTCTACATGACTTGCAGTTCTTGTGTTACACCTATAAGGGAACTTGACACTTGGTTATCAACAGAGTAGACATAGTTTGGGCTGGTCCTGCAGTCATACTAGTGTGTGTAGCACTCCTAGGGGCAATCTGCCTTCCCGCACTCTGCATTCAAAATCCAGCCTGCATCAGGGAGTCTATAATCACATGTTTCTTGAGTTATTGGATACTTTGCTGCATCTATGAAATACCCATGCTTTGGAGATGCTTGAGCACAACACACGGGCTTCACCATCTTGGCACTATACTATTACAACTGATTTGTAATTTCAAGCTTCTCCCTCTGCCACAATTAGGTTAATTTCTTTTCCCCTGATGATAAAATCACCAATTTACTGATAATAAAACTACTGAATCCCACCCATCATTTTGCCAGGGACACAAAATTTTAAAAAGAGAAGACTTCTTTTGTAAATCAATCTGTGTGTGTGTGTATATATATATGGTGGTATCAAAAAATGTATACACATTTTAAGAGAAGTTACCTATGTATTACTTTCAACGTTGAATTGAATCATAGCAGCAGTGTGTAGTATGGCATTTGCTCAAAACCTGCTAGTCAAATAAACGCTGGCATCACCATGTGACAGGCAGGACAGTCAAAGAAAATGGCAGAAGCGTGGTTGTCATTCGAGGAGAGCAAGACCATTTTGAAGTGGTATTTGAAATGTGAGAATGTTGTGGAAGTATGACAATGGAAACATGAATATGCCACAGAACCTTAATGCGCCCAATAATTGCGTGCATCCGTGGTGAGTCTGAGAAGCACTGTCCTGTGTGTGATGTGTACAAGGGAAGATCCGGGAGGCCTCACACAGCAACAAGTCCTGCAGTAGCTTGCTGTCATCAGAAGTGTCTGGATGCTGATGGGAACCACTTTGAGCACCTCTTGTCATTGCAGAAGTCAAACGTGACTTATATTCTACCTTTGTTATCAGCATATATTATTACCCTTTTAATACTGTTGGCTTCCTTTCTTAAAATGTGTATACGTTTTTGGCACCCTCTGTATATCCCTGACCAAGTCGAATTTCAAACAATCCAGTATCTGTACATAGGAAGGAAAATGAGGATTCAGAGGGTTCCATAGGGCAGATCATGAGCACAGAAAACAAAAATAAAAGATCTGAGAGCAGAACTGGTAAGAAGAACAGCCTCAGCTACATGATATATTCCTTGTAGATCCCAGTGACTTGAGCACAGCAAATAATACAAAAACCAAAATTTTATGAATCCATTTTTTCACCTAGTTTGTCTATTTACTGCTAGCTAGTGGAAGAAAGTCCTAGGAAGAAGTTTCCTAATTCCAGATGCATATTAGGATCACCTGGAAAGCATTATTTAAAACACCAATAACAGAGACACTTGGGTAAACGGTGTGGATGGGGCAGGTATTATAGACGGCATGTTTATAACATTCATATGTTAAAACCCTAGAGCCCAACAGGATGATATTAGGTTTAGGAGGTGATTAGGCTTAGATGAGGTCAGGAGTGTAGAAGCCCCAGGATGGGATTGGTTTCTTTATGAGAAGAGAAAAAGAATGAAGCCGTCTCCATGTCTCTCTTTTTGTCTCTCTCCCTCTGTCTTTATTTCCTCTCTCTTTCCATGTCTCTCTGTCTTTCCTCTCTCTTCTCTCTCTCTCTCTCTCTCTCTCTCTCTCTCTCTCTCTCTCTCTCCTCTCTTTCTCTCTCTCTCCCTTTCTCTCTCTCCTCTTTTTCCTCTCTTTCTCTCTGTTTTCTATGTGAGGGCACATCTGCAAACCTAGAAGCAGGCATGAATCTGTTGGTACTTAGATCTTGGACTTCCAAGCCTCAAGAACTGTGAGAAATAAATGCATTTTTCGAGCCAACCAGTCTTTGGTATTTTTGTTCTAGCAGTCTGAATGAAGATAGCTTGGGTAGACATACTTTAAAAAACTCTGCATATGGCTTTTATGTGCAGCAAAGACTGGTAAGAGAAAGTGGGTGGTCAAATGAATAGTTCAAGGCAGCACAAGAAGATGCTGCTCCTGTACAGAGCACTTCACAACTGTCATAACAAAGGATACAATTTGAATATGTCTCAAGGAGCATCTGTTGGTCCATCGTTATATTTAGCTCAATTAAAGGTAATCTTAGGCACCATACTTAGTCATATAAACCTGTAATCCCAGCTACTGGGGAGGCTGAGGTAGGAGAATTGCTTGAGCCCTGAAATTCAAGACTAACCTGAGCACATAATAAGATCCTCATCTTTAAAATAATAATAGTAATTGCAGCACTTTCACAATAACAAAAACATGGAACCAACCCTACTGCCCATTGAAAGTGGACCAAATTTTAAAAATGTGATACGTATACATGATGGTATATTACGCAGCCATAAAGAAGGACAAACATAGGAACTTCAAAGCAACTTGGATGGATTCAGAGTCTATAATACTCAGTGATCTGGCACGAAAACAAATAACTGAGTACCCCATGTTCTCACTCATAAGCGGACCCTGAACATTTACCATAATACTATAAGAAAGAGATTGACAGTAGCCAGAAACTACCAGGGGAGGAGGAGGGACATAACGTCAATGAGGGTGACTGATCTCAAACCAGGTGAAGTGGGGATCAAAGGGAGGCCTAAACTTTACCTGTACAATGACCACTTGTATACCTAAACCTGAATGGTACCCCACATATTTAAAATAAAATAAAAACTAAAAAAAATAATAGTAATAATAATACAATTTAAAAACAGGCAAACAGGCAATGAGGGCTGAGCACAATGGCTCATGCCTATAATCCCAGCACTTTGGAAGGCTGAGGTGAGAGGATTGCCTGAGCCAACACGTTCGAAACCAGCCTGGGCAACTTGGCGAGACCTCATCTTTACAATGAATCAAAAAATTAGCTAGGCGTGCTGGTACATGCCTGTAGTTCCAGCCTACTTGGAAGGCTGAGGCAGAAGTATCGCCTGAACCCAGCAGGTCGAGCCTGCGGTGGCTGTGAGCATGCCACAACAGAGTGAGACTCTGACTCAAATAAATAAATAAATAAATAAATAAATAAATGCAATGGAGGCCACCCTAGATCACCAACAGCCCTGGTTCACCTGGTACTGAAAGATTTTCGGGAATGTAGGATTTCCCTGGCAAAAAAGAAAAAAAAAAAAGGATAGTCCTGTGCAAACAAGGATAGTTGGTCACCCTAAGGCAACCTGATTTTTGGTTATTCTAGTCTCAAGTTGAGTTTGGCATTACAGCTGACCTTAAAGGTCCCAAACTTACAAAAATTGGCAGCGGAACTTAAATATCTGCAATTGGCTATGGTTGTCTTTAAAAGAACCAGATTTCTCTAACTGTGACTTGCAGGTACATACAGGTTTCCACTTTCCTGTTTTATAATTTATAGCAAATTAATATATGAATATAGCTAATAGTATACATTTCATGGAATAGAAATACCTCAGTGTTCTGTTTTTACTTTTCGGGGTCTACCGTCTCATGAAGAATAAGCATTCCGATTTCTATGTCTCTGTGAATAAAGGGGTTAATACACAAAATTTTGAGTAAATCAGAATTTCACCACAAGTAAGGACTCCAAAAGGAACAGAAAAAAAAAACTTGCCTGCAGTAGACAATGAGAAGTTTAGAGAGGGCCCCACAGGGTGTGCAGGAGTACTGACTATTCAGAGGACACAGTGTTAATTCTGAGTAAAGGAGACCTCATCTCCCAGGACAGGGAGATACTTTATATATAGTGATACTTTATATGTGGTATAAAGTATCTAGGTGATACTTATATATAGTAGAGAGCCAATCAGATATAATGGAACAAGAGTTAACACAGGCAGTTTTTAAAAATCAAGTCATTAGAAAACAAAATTAATAGTGATCAATGAATATTAAAACAGTCACATAAAAATAGGCAGCCAGGAATTTGTGGAATAGAAGAAGCAATTGTTTCTCTTTCTCTTGATCACTGGGACACTCACATAGTTAGTGAAAATGCACATTTTTACAACCACTTTGTAAAACAGTCTGGTTGTTTCTTTTTTTCTTTTCTTTTTTTTTTTGAGTTGGAGTCTCACTCTGTCACCCAGACTGGAGTGCAGTGGCTGCTCCCAGCCACTGCAGCCTCTACCTGCTGGGCTCCAGCAATCCTTCCGCCTCAGCCTTCCAAGTAGCTGGAACTACAGGCGCGTGCTACCACACCCGGCTAATTTTTTTTTTAATTTATTGTAGAGATGAGGTCTCACCAAGTTGCCCAGGTGGGTCTCGAACCCGCGGGCTCAGGCATTCTACTCACCTTGGCCTCCCAAAGCGCTGGGATTACAGGCTAAGCCACTGAGCCTGGCTAACAGTCTGGTTGTTTCTTAAGAAGCAACCTTACAGCTACAAAGTGATCCGGTTGTATAACACTCGTAGGTATTTATTCAAAAGCCAACATCCGTGTATGTTCATAACAGCTTTGTATGTAATAGAGTAAGCCAAATATCAACCAACAGGTGAATTGATTTTAAAAATTATAGTGCATCCATATACTATAGTCACGCAATATATAGGTAAAATTGGATTACAACATAATCCATAAATATAATAAACGATAATGAATTACTGATTGCAAAACAACAAGGGTAAACCTCAAAATAATTGTATTGAATGAAAGAGCCTGACAGCAAATTACACTTACCTATACATATTAGTCATGGTTCTCTAAGAAAACAGAATTGAGTAGAAATTTTATATATAACTATGAGGAAAGGAGAGTGGGAAAAAAGAGAGAGATATGATGATCAGGAGTTGGGTCATGTGATTATGGAACTGGCAAGTCCAAAATCTGCAGACCTGAAGTTCCAATTTTTTTTTCTATGCTTATATTTTATTAGGTAGTTGATGTTTTCCAGGGCTGTAGTAACAAAGTACTACAAATGAAATGGCATAAAAACAACAGAAATTTATTCTCTCCCAGGTGTAGAGGTTAGAAGTCTGAAACCAAGGTGTTGGCAGGGCCATGCTCTATCTAAAGGCTCTAGGGGGAATTCATCCTTGCCTCTTTCTAGGTTCTGATGGTTATGGGCAACCCTTGATGTTCCTTGGCTTCAGATGTGTCACTCCAATTCTATTCCCTAGTATCTCAGAATGTAACCTTATTTGGAAATAGGTTCATTGCAAATGTAATCAAGTTAAAATGAGTTCACAATGAATTAGAATGAGCTCCAATTTTATGACTGTTGTCCTTATAAGAAGAGGAAAATCTGATGTTCCAGTTTTAAGGCTGTCAGATAGGAGAATTCTCCCTTCCAGGGGGAGGAACAGCCTTTTGTTCTATCTAGACGCTCAGTTCATTGGATGAGGCTCACACATATTATGAAGGACAATCTGCTGTACTCAGTTTATGATTTTAAATATAAATCTCTTCCCAAAACATTCTCACAGCCACATCCAGAGTGATGTTTGAAAAACTATCTGAACAGCCAACAGATACATGAAAAAAACGCTCAGTCTCACTAATCATCAGAGAAATGCAAATTAAAACCACACTGAGATACCACCTAACTCCAGTCAGGATGATCACCATCAATAACTCAAAAAACAACAGACGCTGGAGAGAATGCAAGGGAAAGAGAACACTTCTACACTCTTGGTGGAAGTGTAAACTAGTACAACCTCTGTGAAAACAGTGTGGCAATTCCTAAAACTTCCAAAAATTGACCTTCCATATGACCCAGCAATTCCCCTTCTGGGAATATACCCAGAGGAACTCAAATCATTCTACAAAAAAGATACCTGTGCACACATGTTTATTGCAGCACAATTCACAATAGCAAAAACATGGAGCCAACAGTGCTGCCCCTCGCAAGTAGACTGGATGAAAAAAGTGGTACTTATACGTGATGGAATATTATGCAGCCATAAAGAAAACAAAATTATGCACTTCACAGCAACTTGAATGGATTTAGAGTCTGTCATATTCAGTGATCTATCACAGAAACAAAGAACTGAATACCACATGTTCTCACTCACAAGCAGGCCCTGAACATTTACCATAATACTATAAGAAAGGGATTGGCAGTAGAGGGACACTGCCAGAGTGGGAGGAACACACTTCATCAATAAAGCTACCTGATCTCAAATCAGTTGAAATGGGGACCAAAGGGAGGCCCAAACTTTATTCGTACAATGACCATTGTACACCTAATCCTGAATTGTACCCCACATCTTTAAAATAAAAAGAAAAGAAAAGAAAAACTGTCTGGGCGTCTCATGATCCGGTCAAGATGACACACAAAAATTAGTCATCACACTATATGATTACATTTTCATAATAGTCTTAGAAATCGAAAATAAGCTATAGGGATAGAAATGAGTCAGTACTGTCTGGGCATGACTGAAAAGATTAGAAGAAAGACCAGAGAGAAGGAGTACAAAGGGGCATGAGGAATCCTTTGGGGCTGAAGTGCATGTTAAGTACTTTGATCATGGTGATGGTTATGAGTACATGCATAGGTCACAATGTACAAAATCATAATTCACAGTGTGTTTTATGTCAATGATGCCTCACAAAGCTATTAAAGTGCGTCATAAATAAAAAATATTTTGTAGATATAAACACAGTCCTGGAAAAGGTATTTTTGACTGTACAAATCTCACAAAGGAATACAAAATAATTTTGTTAATAGCAAGCTTCCTTCAATAATAAAAAGAAAAAATAATTCACTAAAAATTCATGTTTTTCTTCATCTTGATGCTACCCTACCTTTGGTAGACTAAGTTTGAGAAAATTGAGCTAGTAAAATAATGAGATAGCGTGAACAACTTTATTATTAAGTTTAATAAAACAGGTCAAACCTTTGAAGTACAGAAAGTACAAAGGGTTACTCAAGGAGAAATAAGTAACTTGAATAGTCCTCTGTAACTCAAAGAAATTTAATTCTATGGGGAAAAGAACAAAAAAACTTTTCAAACAGAAAAACCTCAGATCAGATGACATGCTGGTAATTTTACTAAATATTTTATAACATGAATTGTACACAATGTCTTGTAGAAAATCAGAGGAGAAAACACTTCTGAATTCATTTTATTAGACTAGTGTTACCCTGATACAAAAACCAACCAAAGATGTTACAAAAAATGAAAATTGCAAACAAATATCCTTCGTAAATAGAGACGCAATAATTTTCAACAAATTATTATAAAATCAAAGTCAAAATGCATTAAATGCTAGTACATCATGATCACATTCATGCAAAACTATTTCAACATTTAAAAAAATCAGTGTCATTTACCATATAAACAAACTAAAGAAGAAAAGCCATGTGATCATTATAATAGGTATAGAGAAAGTATTTGAGAAGTATCATGTGTTTATGATAAAAATTGTAATCAAATTAAGAATAGAAAAAAATGTCTTATTGACATCTAAAAATATGTCCAGGTAGTAATGAAAGATTCAATGCTTACTAATGAAAGATTCAATGCTTAACCCCTAAGACCAGGTTTCTTCACACTTTTAAAATCTAACCTCGTGTTGGAGTTCTTGGGTAACAATAAGAAATAAATGAAAAATGAAAGACATACAGAATATAAAAGAAGATATAACGTTATTGCTATTTGTAGATGACATGGCCATTTACTTACAGAAATCCAAAGATTCTACATAAGAGCTAATAGAGCTAAAATGTTAGTTAACAAGATTATAGGATTCAATGCTAACTTACAATAATTAACTGCATTTCTGTATACTAACAATGAACATTTGGAAATTTAAATCAAAAATATCATGTATATAAACACCAAATATCCAAATATAGCCAAGTAAGAGAAAGAACTGTATGCATAAAATTACAAAGCATATCATTGATGAAAAAAACCATAGTCTTAAATAAATTGAAAAATGTGACGTGTTCATACCTGGAAAGCTCGATATCCTTAAGATGCAAACTCTCCCCAATAATGTGCAGTTTAAATAAAATTTTACTAAATATACAAGTGGAAATCCTTGCAGAAATAGATAAAATGCATGTAAAATTTATGTAGAAAGGAAAAGAAACTAGAAGAGTCAACTAACTTTGAAAAAGAAAGAAGTTAAAGAACATACATGATCCGACCTCATGATTACTAGAAAATGACAGTAACCAAGACAATATTAAAAAGAACAGATTATGTTTGGAACTCAAGTGAAGCAAACTTTGGACCAAAATGCAGCATTTAAGGAAGCATTCACTTTTAGGTGTCTTTTATGTCTGGAACTGTGTAGTGGTCTGGTGGTCATGTGTAAAATTGAATTGAATTGCTCTCTTAAGATTTGTGTATTTTACTACATGCATGCTATCGTCAAAAGAAAGTAATTTGTTATACTGTCTTTAGAAATATAATAGATGCCAATAACTGAATCTTGATTAAGTTAAATATCTTGCATTTCCTCGACGATTATCTTCATAAAACACTTATTGGATAACACTTTGAATCCTCATATTTTGGATGTGTTAACTGAAGCCCAAAGAGAAAACAAACAAACACACAAACAAAAAAACCCCACCATTTCAAAGTTTCCACAGCAGGTGGGTAGAAAATCAAGAACTGAGTCTAGTCATGGAGATAATCTAAGAGTGAAGAGAGAGAGAGGAAATAAAACAAGATGCTGATAGATAAACATAAAGTATTATTTCTGGAAGAGAAGGGTGTAGAAGGAAAGTGGAGGGACTTGTAATGTTTACCTCCCTTTCTCCAAAACTATTAAAGAGTAATTTTGTGAGTGTGATTCTCTTTGGATTTCTAATTCTGGGGGAAAAAAAGAAAGGAAGGGAGGCAGGAAGGAAGGGAGGCAGGAAGGAAGGAAGGAAGGAGGGAAGGAAGAAAGGAAGGAAGGAAGGAAGGAAAGAAGGAAGGAAGGAAGAAACTCTTCCTTGCTTATGGTCACCAAGAAGATAAAATACATAGGTTCATTTAACATAATTATTCAGGTAAAGACAGTGTCTTTTAATAAGCTATGTTACTTTTTCATGACTTCTGCTTGACCTTCTTGTTTTAGACAAAAATGCACTCCCCGATTTCTGTTCAGAGAATAACTTATGGAACAAGCTTGAAATGATTCGAATTGTATGTCATGTGTGGATGTATACCAAGAGAGGTGAGAAAGTGGTATGTTCAACTCTTTTGTCTTTGGAATTCATGAGTTTCAGGTTTATGTAGACTAAAGCAGAAGAAAATATTCTACAGAGCTGCAGGTGATGAGGAGCGTTGATGTATGGGGTATGGCGTATGGTGTATGGAGAAGAAAATTGAAGTGAAGTCTGAGGTCTATTTCTCATCCTTCTCCATTGGACATTCTAGCAAGACCTTGGGCAGCAATATTGAAGCAGAGCTAATGGGTCACAGCTTTTAATACACATTTATTTATGTGTTCCACAAAATTATATTGATATTCTTCATTGTCTTGTTCACAAGGAACTTAACATTTAGTAGGAAGTCCAATCCCTTATATAGTTCAGGATAATACAATAAAGTGAGTGGTGATTGCAACCACATGAAACAGAAAGCTAACTCAGGTTGTAGGAGTCAGGGAAGGTTTCCTGTAAGGGGGGACGCTAAGAACTGCCTGATAAAGACAATTCCCCCAATTATCTGTAGCAGTGAAGAATTATTGTAAATTATACTAGTGTTGGCATGTTTATTCCCAAGGTTCATGATTTAAGAGATGTCTCAGGCTTTGATTAAGAACATTAGTAATTGAAGAATATACTCAAATGAGACTGGATTTTACAAATTCATTCAGCAACAGAAATTTGGGTTCTGTGGGTACGTTATTAACTTTAAAATATTTCAGCAGTTTATGTGCATTTTTGTAATGTCTGTGTATCTCATAGTTCTCTAGTCTGAGTTATAAAATATCTTTAATGGTATAACTTTGCTCTTTGTAGAAACCCTATAATAATGAATATGTCTCACCTCCAGGGTTTAACTACATTAAGACCAAATATCAGAACTTATGGATACAAGCATAAATATAGAAATGACACTCGTCATCTAGACAATCCACATTCACCCCCTACTCTGAGAAAAATAGTTCTAACAGTACTTTGCCAATCCTTCCTAGTTCATTGAGTTTGCAAGCCCATGGAAAACTAACATTATCAGGAAGGGCCATTTGGGGCATCTCATCTTAAAATCCCTGTACACAGTTACCACATTGGATATAAGAGAGCTTAGGGTGATTTTATAGGCTCACTCCTTCTGCTGGTGGCTGGGTGCAAGGCACTTTACTCTGAAACAATTTAATTAAGGTTCACATATCTTTGCTCCTAGAGACGAATTTTAAAAAATTTTTCAGGAGTGTGACAAAATTCTTCAGGGAAAAGATGCATGTTATAAAGTATAAATATGACATTCCTTTAACTCAAAATTGTCATTGCTTCTTTTCTTTTTTTTTTTTTTGAGTTGGAGTCTCACTCTGTTGCCCAGACTGGAGTGCAGTGGCCGCTCCCGGCCACCGCAACCTCAACCTGCTGGGCTCCGGCGATCCTTCCACCCCTGCCTTCCAAGTAGCTGGAACGACAGGCGCGTGCTACCACACCCGGCTAATTTTTTGATTTATTGTAGAGATGAGGTCTCGCCAAGTTGCCCAGGCAGGTCTCGAACCCGAGGGTTCAGGCCATCCACTCACCTCAGCCTCCCAAAGGCGCGGGATTACAGGCTGAGCCACGGAGCCCGGCTTGTCATTGTTTCTAATGCTTGAAGGAGAAAAAAGTGACACAGATTATGCAAATGCTGAAGGATACTAACATATATCAACAGTCTATGTTGTAGAATAAAGAATATTTGCATGAGTTTTTTTTTAATTTCACTAATAAGAGCTGTGAAAGTGAACGTGAGGCTATACTGAGGAAGTAGATGTCTGATTTTAATGTATTGTTGTTGTTTTTTGTTTTATGCATACAAATTCTAGGATTCTCCTTTGGGGCCAAGTAGTCCCAGTTTGATAATTCACCCTGGCTAGAATGTGCAAAATAGCTACAAACACAAGTGATTGATGCCTCTCAAGTAACAGAAATGTCAAGCAACCTCCTGAAGGTGGGTACACAAACTGGTCTAATTATGAGCAAATGGCCTATTGAGGACTCTTCACCAAAGAAAAGTAGTACTGAATAAAAGAGGCATCCATTAGGTTTATCATTCTCTTTATTTTTAAGTTGTCACCAATCATAATCTATTGTACGCCATAAGATTATGCTGAAACTAACTAAAATGACCAAAGATTACATATTGTTAATTAGACGTGTTTCAGATATTGAGACAGATTACCTTTTGATCTCAACACTGAGAGACATTTAAAAAGGAGTGACAGAAACAGACTTGTTTTCTAGAGGGACTTCGTGCAACTGGAGAAGCACTGTCTTCTTATCCCACTGCAAGTGACCCTGAGTGACCACATGGCAGAGGGTGAGCTCCTTAGGTAGGCATCAAGTGCCACAGGTGTACAGGGACTCACAGAGCAAGGAGGGTCTGAGCAGCAGGGGAAGAAGGGGAGGGAATTCCCTGCAGTTAACTTGTCCACACAGAGGGAGGCAGTCTTGAGATCAGACACCTTCCCAGAAGGGAATGTCAGAGCATGATTTGAACACAGCAGCCTGCAGGGGGCAGCCTTTGAAGAGTTCGTCCCTCTTTGTGGCTGGACAAATCTGGGCCATCTCTGTTGTGTCTCAGTCCTTTTGCCTTTAGATTCTGGTGTTCTCAGAGATAGAGCTGTTTTTACTCCGCCCATTGTCCCTGATCAACAGCCAGTGGCAACCTGATGGTGATGGGTGGGCTGAGGGAGTCACAATGGTGGGGTCAGTCACCAAGCGGTGCCCAAAGCAGGCACCACCATTTTCACCCCCAGGATGTTGGGATGATATTGGGAGGCTCTGAAAGGAGTTTAAAGACACCACAAACATATTATACTGAAACTACAAATGAAATAAGTTATTCCCAGGGCCATTATGCCACAGACACTAAGGAGAGGTCACTCATCTGATTTCCTAATGTATTACTCACGACTGAAATATAATTGGAAGTTCGTCAATCAATGTATTCTTATGCTGTCCATTCTTTAGTGTTATATCAAATGGTGGCTATCGCCTCCTCTACCTGACAAAACACAGCTATAAAGATATGGAATAACAATGGATTAAACTAAGGAAATGGACAAAGTCATTCAGAAGGAAGGAAGCTTTGTATGAATGCTGCTGCACACTACTCAAAGGAAAGCTAGACCTCACCACACCATCGGGAAAAGACGGTGGTACTTGCAGCACAAACCAACCAGTGCTGCAAGATAAGTCCACATTACAGAATGATAAAAGTGTCCCCTCATTAACCACTATCTGATTTCTTTTTCCTGTAGCCCACTGACCACCAGTCACAAGTGTCGAGTTCCTTCTGTGTTCTCAGCCACCATGGGAAGACTGCACATTTCTCAAGAGTAGGCACCATATGCATCTGGATGCGGCAATATCTCCACTGAAAGCCTCAGAAACCAACACGTGGTATAGTTCCTATAGTTCCTAGTTGGCAGACATTTTTCTAAAAATGTTCATCGACTCAATGGTGCCAAGCTCTTAAACTATAAAAGATGAGACAAGATATCACAGGGAAGACACTAGGTTATGTGGACAGCTGGGACAGAAAATACTTTAGGAAACAGTGAAAAGAGAGATATTTGAGTAAAAGTGTCATATAAGACTACAATGAGATACAATCTAGACCAGCCAGAAGGGCTAATATTAAAAAGCCTTTAAAAACAAACAAACAGGTATTAGTGAGGATACGTAGAAAAGGGAATGCTTATAGGTTGTTGGTGGGAATATAAATTAGTACAACCTCCATGAAAAACAGTATGGAGATTTATCAAATAACTAAAAATAAAACTACCACTCAACCTAACAATCCCACTACTGGATGTCTATCAAAAGAAAGAAGTATATCTACAAGATACCTGCACCTCTAAGATTATTGCAGCTCTATTCACAATGGCAAAGTCATGGAGCCAACCTAAGTGCCCTTGAGCGGATGATTGTATATAGACGATGTGGTGTGTATATACATAATACATGCTGTGGGATACTAATCAGTCATAAAAAGAATGAAATTGGGTATTTATGTTGCAGCAACATGGATGGAGATAGAGGCCATTATCCTCAGTGAAGTAACTCAGGAACAGAAAGTCAAATGTCGCATAATCTCACTTATAAGTAGAAACTAAACAATGTGTATGCATGGACACAGAGAGGGAAATAATAGACACTGGATACTTGGGAGGACAGGAGGGGCATGAGTGATGAAAAATTACTTGATGGATGCAATGTCCACTATTCGAGTGATGGCTACACTAAAGGCTCTGACTTCGCAGTCACTCAATATATCCATGTAAAAATCTGCACTTGTGCCCCATAAATCTATGATTTTTTTAAAAAGTTGTAGGCGGTGGCATGAGGAAACGTGAAGGAGTATGAGGGTCCCAAGTTTCCTGCTGACCTGGGGTCTCCGGTATGGAGGGCCGCAGTGTCAGAGAAGCAGCAGTCGGTATATTGGGTCTCTTGGAGGAGGACGATAAGTTCAAGTAATACCCTGCTAAAGACTGGGCTGGCTTGGATGAAGATGAAAATGCACATGTCTGGAAGGATAACTGGGATGGTGACAATGTCGAGCATGACTTCTCCAATCAGTTACGAGCTGAACAAGAAAAACATGGTTATACGATGGTGACTTCATAGCACCCAGATGAAGCGTTGAAGTAACCTAAACTTGAACTGTTAACTAAATTCTAGGACAGAGAGCCCATGATGGGACACCTTAGAGAACGTGTTTATCTCATTGTCTGCTTGTTTATTTTTGTTTTTGTAACAAAAAAAATGTTTTGATCTTTTAAAAAAAGTGGAGTGGAGACTTTAAAGGTAACATTTATACAACGAATACTTTTTGCTAATAATCAGGAGATGAGAATTATGAAATAGGTGCCAGGTATTCCCCAGAAGCCAAAAAGAGACCACATAGACAAGGCATGCTCCAGACTGTGAGCCTGGGTCTGACAACAGAAAGCACTTTCCTCCTGCCCAGGTAACAGGCACGAAAGACGACTTTGAAAGTTATGAAAATTAATTTCACCTATGGGCTACAACGTGGCTAAAACGTGAAAGCATCAAGTGACGTGAAAGAAGCCAGGTCATGTATGATCATTTGTATAAAATGCTCAAAACAGGCAAATCCACAGAGATGGAGAGTAGCTTAGTGGGCACAGGGACTGGTGAGATGGAAGGATAGTAAGTGACTGCTATCGGATGCTCATTTCTTCCAGCGATGAGAAAAATATTCTAAAATAAGATAGTGGTGATGTCTGCTTATCTCTGTGGATATACTAAAATAAAACACCGAATTATGCATTTTAGAAGGATTAATTTATGGCTTGGGAATTGCATCTCAATAAAACCATTATTTTAGAAATTAAAATAAAAAGTTTACCTTGAGGAAAGGCATTGTGTCCTAGCATCTCTCACCTCTGGAGCCAAATGATTGTAGATTTAAATAAACCACAAGAAGGGAGGTGATCAGTAGCTAGTAACTGGAAAAGTGAAGTAAGAGACAAAGAGTTGGCCACATTTCCTGTTTTCAGTACAATCCCTAAACCCAACGCAGGCCTGAGATGGGTAGGATAGAGTCATTGGTATGGGTAAATCTGATCTTCAGAGAAACCACACGGAGAGTTTGACTCATGTCCTCTGGCGTGGGGTAGACATGAGAACTGGCATCTGAGTCCAAGCAGGAGAATTCAAAAGGTGACAGGCTGGGGACAGAACTTTCTGGGGCAAAACACAGACAGAGAGGAATGCATGGGAGACTGCACTTGTACTAACAACAGAGGGAAAAAGTTGTGTGCTTCCTTGGGACTGTACAAGAAAGCCAGGCCAAAGGTGGTCTTAAAAGCAAACTTTCAGTCAAGGCACGAACGGGAAAGTTGTCATGGCCAGCAGGAAAAGACGTCAGTCAGATCAAGTGAATGCAGGGAGATGCCCATGTCATGGCCTGCCACAAAACTCAGATAAGGACGCCCTGGGAGAAAGCGTTGGATTTGGGTATCTGCCGTGTCTAGGGACCATTGATGTCAGATCATGATTGTATCATCCATTTTCTGCTAACTTTACCGCCCTCTCCCTCTGAAGTCAGTCAGTCAGTAGCTAGTGATGGGCGAAAGGATGGAGCGGGAGATAAGGTGCGGTCCACACTCCTTTTGTTTGTGACAGTTTCTAAGCCAGAAGCAACCCTGGCTGGGGTTCGACAGAGCCATTCCATTGGATGCATTTCAGCGTTTTGATGTGACATGGCATGCAGGAGTCTATCACTAGACTGAGATTGTTCTTAAGACTGAAAAAAACAAAAAGAGAAAGAGAGAAAGCTCTGAGATCTGCCTGAGGTTTTGTCCACAGGCTGCTGGGTAACAATTCTGTGCAGGGCTGGAGGCCTGCAGTGTTGCAGGGCTCTGGCCTTTACATGGTGTTAACCTCTGTTCTGCCAGGCACCGCCAGGGAGCCCTCCAAGTATTCCGCCTAGAAATGTGTCCGAGGGGTGGGGAAGTGGGGGTTCCCTCAACAATAGAACCTTTGTCTTTTGAGTTGGCGCCATTCAAGAGACGTGATGCTGACAGCTTTAGGGTTTGTTTTTATCTTTTTCTTTTGCTGCATGCTGGTTTAACTTGGAGTGAGGTACCTTTAATCCACTGCTTATCTGTGCCCAGAAAATGACTCAAATGCCCACTGTGTATTCTGCTGTACCACAAAGCTAAAGATAGGATGCCTTGGACTTTCTGGATCTCCCTCCCTCTCTCCTCTAAGCCATGACATATGGAGCCCGTGGACACAGTCCCGTCTTAGAGGCAGATCTGGGGCTGACGGTCTGTGTACAAGGCGGCACTCTCTGTCTTGACTCTTTCTGGCAGCAATACATCCTTGTCCCCCAAGGGAGCTGCTGCTTCTGCTGACAAAGGAGCCTCCCTTATCGCAGGGACACCTCCACTCCTCCATGGGTGCTCCGGAGACCTTGTCTCCTCAAACAGGGAGCTCGTAAGCTTTGTGCGGTCACTAGAACAGCAGTAGAGAAGTTATCAAGGAACTCTCTGCCTCCAAGTCTTCCGATCTCTGGCTTCTACCTCCTGTTGGATGGTTACCATGTTCCCTTTGGGGGTGGGGACTTCCGACTGTCCCTGAAGAGGGTCCACTCCTTTTCCTGCCATGCTTTTGCATGTTTCTATCCTCACCCTGCCCAGCCTCTGTATGTTTTAATTTTTTTCTAAATAAAGAGCACCCGTTATATCTTGTCTCATCTTTCTAGCTTAAGCAATTGTCATCATTGCATCTGTAAATATGTTTAGAGAAATACCTGTGGGGCAGTAAGATGAAGAACAAAGCTGATTTCTGGATGCACCCAATTAACTGGGTGTGCTCTCTAGGTGAATGGGTAGCATGGATAGAGAAGGATGGAAGGCGTGGAAGGCTCTCTAGTGCTGTGGTTCTTTTGATCAATGAGTTCACATACCTATTATGTAAAGAGAAGTCATCAAGATCGTATGTACTTACCTGTAATATGATCCTGGAGAGTTGAGAAGAGTAAGAGGGGTCCAGAAGAATCCCTCATCAGCAAGGAAAATAAAATAATGGTGAGCCTTTCTTGGTCTTTCTGCATGTTTCAAACCTTTCTTGGTCTTTCTGCGTATTAGCCAAATATTGAGCTAGGGAAAATAACAACTAGTCCATGAACATTGTCCATTGTCTACTGATAAATTCTAACCTGGCCATCTCATCGTCAGGCACCTATGCAAATACAGAAAGTTAAACACTCCATATGCCCACTCATATGCGGAAGCTTAAAAAAAAAGGTTGAGCCGGGCTCGGTGGCTCAGCCTGTAATCCGGCGCCTTGGGAGGCTGAGGTGAGTGGAATGCCTGAGCCCGTGGGTTCGAGACCTACCTGGGCAACTTGGTGAGCCCTCATCTCTACAATAAATCAAAAAATTAGCCGGGTGTGGCAGTGCGCGCCTGTAGTTCCAGCTACTTGGAATGCTGAGGCAGAAGGATCGCCGGAGTCCAGCAGGTCAAGGCTGCGATGGCCGGGAGCGGCCACTGCACTCCAGTCTGGGCGACAGAGTGAGACTCCCACTCAAAAAAAAAAAAAAGGTTGAACTCATAAAAGTAGAACAAAAGAAACAAGAGACTGGGAAGGACAGGGGGAAGGGAAGAATAAGGAGAGATTAATTAAAGGATACAAATAACAGCTAGATAGGAGAAATGAATCCCAGTATTGTATAACTCTGAAGGATGACTACAGTTAGCAATAATATATAATTTCAAACAGCTAGAAGGAGGATATTTCATGTTCTCAAAACACACACAAAACAAACATGTGAGATGATGGATATGCTCAATACCCTAATCCAATGTGTATATTGAAGATCACTGGGTACCCCATGAATATGTACAATTATTATTTGCCAATTAAAAATAAAATAAAATTTAAAAGATGTGATCGAGAGATAAATGCTGAACTCAGGCGTTCCACAAGACAGCTGGATGCCAATCTTGGATCCAGGGACCCTATGTACGCGGAAGACTACCTTCAAACAGTCCAGGTCTTACAAAAGCAGGAGACACAGATGTAGCCATCCAAGAAACCTTATCCAGAGACTTTGCTTTCCTAATATGGATGAGATGCAGTTCGTGTTTTGTTTTGTTTGCTTTAAATGATCTATTACGTTTCTTTTTCCCTGTTTCTTCCACGAGAGCCTTGAACAACCATTGTGCTGAATTGGGTTACTTGATTGCAGTAAAATCTTCACTCAGCCTTCAAGATTGAACCTTTACATTTAATTTTTTCCCTCCTTATCATAGGTACTGCTGACCATGATAGCATGGTAAAGCAAAATTGGGAGTTAGAATTGACTAGAAACCAGATTTAACTGTGAGGCTGAGGGGGATGACGTATTGGTTAAGAATACAAATTCTTATTTTTCCTTATCTCTAAATCTGAGATAATATTAATAATCACGATTATGCATATTTTACAAGGATGTTGTCATAACTGCGTGGTAAATACAACTTAGCATAGTGCCTAAACTGTAATAGACTCTTATTGAATGGTAGCGATTTTATCATCATTGCCATCATCATTATCATCCAAGAAGACCCACAGCATAAACGTCAGGATTAACCACACCCACATTACCAGGTTTCTGGCTTAGCATGGCACCTTTGAGAAGGCAAGTAGATGAACACCTCAAGGAACATTCTTTTTAAAAAATTTTTTAAAAATTGCTTTTATTTTAAAATTGTAGGGTACAATTCAGGGTTGGGTATACAAATATTCATTGTGCAGGCACCCTTGTTGATGAGGTGTGCCCCCCCTTCCCTGGCACAGTCTCACCTGCAGGCTCAGCTGTCCAGAGATAGGCCCAGGATGCCGACAAGGCACAGCTGGAGCTCGGTCTGGGGTGTGCACGTGCCTCCTCCATGCCAGAGCTGTGCTGGCCTGCATGCACTGCCCTGCTTGGCCTCCTTCAACATCCTTTCACCCCTGCTCACACATGCCACCTCGTTGCACCCACTTCTGCCAGCCAGCCTCTGCTCCTCCAGGAAGATTTCCTTGACTGCCAAAGTCCGGTGCGATGCCTCAGTCCTGTGACACCTAACTGGGCATATCCCCTGTCCTTGTGCCGCGGCTGTCTAATTGTCCATCTTCTCTCCCAGGCTGTAGGCCACCTGAGGGCAGGTCCGATGCGCAGGACACATGCAGTGGACTTTCATCTTTGTGAAGTGAATGAGCATGGGGAGCTGAGGGGACACTCACCTGGGGAGGGAGCGGGTGTTCCGGGGGATGGGTCCTGGCAGCTCAGTGCCCATACAGTCCAGACCATGGCTGCTGAGATGCCCACACTCATCTCTCTTCTGGCAGGAAATCAGCAGGAGGTTCACCATGATTTGCAAGACCAAAGGCTTCTAGGGGTGGTACAGAATAAAATATTAAATTTTTAGTGATATTTTCTCTTTTTTTTCACCCTTAAATTTTTTATTTTAAAATTGTGGGGTACAATTCTGGGTTAGGTATATAAACATTCATTGTGCAGGTATCCTTGTTGATAAGGTATAGTGCCCCGTTCCCCAGGGAGTTTCCTACTACTGCCGATCCCACCTCCCCACCACCCCACGCCCCCGCAGTTTCCCGTTTCTGTCAATCCTTTTCTTATAATATTACGATAGTTATTCAAGGTCCAATTATGAGGAGAACATGTGATACTCAGTTCATTGTTTCTGTGAAAGATCACTCAGTATTATAGACCTTAAGTCCATCCAGGTTGCTGCGAAGTCCATGATTTTGTTCTTCTTTATGACTGCATAATATTCCATTGTGCATATGTACCACATTTTAAAATCCGGTCCACTTTTGATGGGCATCACGATTGGTTCCATGTTCTTGCTAATGTGAACAATGCTGCGATAAACATATGTGTGCAGGTATCTCTTTTATAGAGTGATTTGAGTTCTTCCGGGTATATTTCCAGTAAGGTGATTGCAGGGTCATATGGAAGGTCAATTTTTAGAACTTTTAGGAATTGCCACACTGCTTTCCACAGAGGCTGTACTAATTTACACTTTTACACTCTCACCAACAGTGTAGAAGTGTTCCCTTTTTGCCACATCCTCTCTAGCATCTGTTATTTTTTGTTATTGATGATGGCCATTCTGCCTGGAGTTAGGTGGTATCTCAGTGTAGTTTTAATTTGCATTTCTTTGATGACTAGTGAGGGTGAACATTTTTTCATGTATCTGTTGGCTCCTCGTATGTCTTCTTTTGAGAACTGTCTATTCATATCTTTTGCCCACTTTGTAATGGGACTGTTTGTTTTTTTTCTTTTCAGCAATCTGAGTTCCTTATAGATCCTAGATGTTAGTAGACCTTTGTCAGACATAGAGTTGGCAAATATTTTTTTCCAGTCTGTGGGCTGTCTCCCTGCTCTCTTGATGGTTTCTCTGGCTTTACAGAAGCTTGTCAGTTTGATAAGGTCCCACTTGTCTATCTTATCTCTCATGGCATGGGCACTTGGGGTTTTGATCAGGAATTGGTTGCCAGTTCCAATTTCCATAAGAGTGTCTCCTGCACTTTCTAAGGTTCTTATGGTTTGAGGTTTTGCATTTAGGCCTGTGATCCATTTAGAGTTAATTTTTGTTTATGGGGATAGGTAGAGGTCCTGTTTCAATCTTCTGCATGTGGTCAGCCAGTTTTACCAGCACTATTTTCTGAATAGGTTCTCCTCTTCCCAGTGGTTGTTGGTGGAGGCTTTGTTGAAGACGAGTTGGTTGAGAAATTGAGGTTTTGCTTCTGGAATCTCAATTCTATTCCATTCGTCTATATGCCTATTCTTGTATATGCCTGTCCTTGTACCAATACCAGTGCAGTGGTACACTCACGGCCACCCCATTGTCGATCCACTGGGCTCCAGCGATCCTTCCACCTCAGCCTTCCAAGTAGCTGGAATTACAGGCACGGGCTACCACTCCCAGCTACTTTTGTTGTTATCATAGAGATGAGGTCTCATCAAGTTGCCCGGGTTGGTCTCAAACTCGCATGCTCAGGTAATCCACTTGCCTCAGCCTCCCAAAATGCTGAGATTACAGGCTGAGCCACTGAGTCCGGCCTTGAGCCACCAAGCCTGGCCTGGAACATTCGTATATACCAATACAGCTTTCAGAACCAGTAATCCAGTGTTGACCCTTGCCTTAGTCTATCAACATGACTTCAATCTCCTGGTTTGATTCATGTCACAATTTTTCCCCTTGTCACAATCTTGGCTATGCTTGTTATGCTCACATTATTTCTCCTATTTTGGCCACACCTTTGAGACATTTTTCTCTCTGTTCTCCATCCCCTGCCTCTGAAACCTGAACAAGAAATTGAATAAAGTTAAAAACAAAACAATAGCAACAAACAGCAAAGAACCACATTCACAGAAGATCTGACTTGTCAATCTAAGCATAACCCAGTAATGGAAGGTAAATGTATTTGTTGCTTTTATTTGACCAGTGTCCACCCCTCCTTCTCCTAGTAATGGAACACTGATTTCTTGAGACAACACCTCTTCTCTACTTTCACCCTTTGTTGTTAAGAAGGGGCCTTGACTTTCTGGCACTAGTCTTGGTTATGAGTCCAAAACTCTTCCCATCAGTGCATTTCATTCCCCTTCCTATAGTGATTGGTCCTACAATAGTCATGTAACCCAAGATGGGCCAGAGAGGCTCAATCATTATGAACCTATATGGCAGCACCTTGTACTAAAAGATTATGGGTAGATAAATCATGTGCAGTAGATCAGAAGCTGGCATCCCTATTACGTTATGCCCAAGAATTTCTTTATTGTACCTATGCATGGTATTTGTGGTATCTTATTTTTAATAGTTGAGTTCTAAGAACTTTTACAGATACCACTTCTAATTTTTCAAGATATTGAGTGACTTCTTATAGGTAACTGGCATATCAATTGTTCCTGCCTGGAATTTTTTCCCCCAAACACTTTACATTATTTATTAGATCCAATTGGGGAAAAATACAGTTTTCGTTAAGTGACTGCTACTCTAGGTGCTGTTTGCAATGCAATAACATATGGATACAATTTAGATTTAAATTTTGTAAATGCCAACAAGAGGTGACCTAGTTAAGAATGCCTTTTCCCCCATGAATGTGAAACTATTGAATAGCAATAAATACAGAGCAGCAGATTAGCTCCCATAAATGAAGTGGTCCTTATATAACTGACTCTGAGATCATAGAAGTTGATATTATTAATTCTGGAGAGACAAGTGAATGTAAACATGTTCAAACATTTTTCTCTATGGAAGGAGATTTCAGGGACATTTGAACACTTGCTAGGTGAAAGCAGTTAGCTCTCAGGTAAAAATACAATAGCATGTGTCCTACTTCAAAAATAATCTCCAGAATCTAGTGTCACAGAGTTGTTTAAAAAGAAAGGGACTTTTCAAAACCCCATGTTTACAGTAATGAAAGTGCAAAATGCTGTAGAACACAGGAACGATAGCTTGGAGCATTAGGAGTGAACAGTCTAATGCATGGTGCAAGGCCCTCTCATGTTTTAATCTTGGTTTGGCCATCTAGGTTTTAGGTGACTTAGGTAAAGTACTTTCTTTTTTCTTGCCTCGGTTCGTCTGTGAAACGGGATAATGGAGTCACAGGCTCTTGTGAGGATTCAATGAATTAATGTTGTAAAGTATTTACAACAGTATGCAGGCTTGCAAGTGTTGGCTATTAATATCATCTCTCTGTCATATGCATCTTCCTCACTTGTCTGTAACCTCCACTGAGATGCCTCCTGTGATATCAGCTGTGGTTTTAGGTTTATGGTTGCATACATTGAGCCAGGGACCCCGATCGGCTAAGAAATGACTCTCAATACATATCTATACAATTCATGAATGTTAGAGTATGGACAACCCTGAGAAAGAAAGCGCTTTTATGGGCATTAGGAAATTTATCTCAGAAAGAAAATATGAGTCATCAACAATAATTCTTGACCTGGAAGTACTCACATTCCCACATGGGCTTGGCCGAGTCACTTCCCCTTTCACGACATATCATTCATCTGTGATGAGAGAATTGCATTGGAGAATCTTGAAGAATAGACTGCCCCCATTTCCTATAGTCTAGTCATAGTGGTTCTGAGCACTGCTGTATATTACAACGACCCGGATACTTTCAAAATATGCTGATTTTAGCTATAGCAACATACTGAATGTTTCTAACTATATCATATTCCAGAAAAGTAAAAACTGTGGAGACAGGAAAAGATCAGTGGTTTCCAGGAACTGAGGAAAAGGTAGGAATGAATAGGTGGAACATAGAGGAATTTTAGGGTGTGAAATTATTGTTTGATACTGTAAGGGTGAATACCAAAACGTGTAGAACACTATGACACAAACAGTGACCTTAAGGTTCACTGAAAACTATGGACTTCAGTTAACAATAATGTGTCAATATTGGCATTCGCTCATCAACTTTCACCAATGTAACCACTGTAATGCAGGATGTTGAAAATGGGGAACACTCTATGCTTTCTGCTCAATTCTTCTGTAAACCTAAAACTGCTCTAAAAGTAAATCTATTAATTAAAAACTTTGATTCCCTCTCCCCACTTCCAGAGATCTTGATTTAATTTCTCTGGAGTGGAGCTTGAACATGTCTATTTTTAAGTTCTTCACGTTGAGAACAACTCATCTAAAATGAAGTATCTAGAATGTAGAGATTGATGTAGAGGGTATGAGAGAGAACTGAGTGTGAGGTAACACGGCCTTCATGTTGTGTGAGGAGTCAGAACCTGTCACAAGGGTAGCTAGCAACCATCACTATCTTGTTGAATATTCTTACAAGAACTGCACCTGGTGATTGAACTACCGGTTCTTGAATGCCATCCTTTCACACCTGTTTCCCACTACTCAATCTAAATCACTCAAGGAGGACAACATTCTGGCAAACAGAAGTCTGCATTTCTTACAATCAGTGTCTAGGTAATGATCTTAATGAAAACCCAAACTGGTTCACCTCTGAGTATTCTTGTGAACCTTATTCTCCGAACTCCCCACAAATGCCTTTCTACCTACTTACTGCCCTCTACTATCAACTATCTTTCCATGTTTGCTTCTTGCCTGTGACAAACACCGTTGACATACTCATACCTACCTCACCTTTATTCTTTGAAAATGTAGATAGTATTTTCATATTGAAGAAGAACTCTGTTTCCTATGGAGACCCCTGCATTTAGGAGAAACCACGAGTCACAATTTTGACTGCAGAGATGCCAATAGAATTTTCTGGAAAGAGTTTACAGGCAGGCCTCTTTAAGATGATCGTCTTCATCAGCTCTTTTTCCTTTGTCCATTCCCTTCTTAATTTTGGAATGTGTTTGTAATGCTGGAGATTAAGCAGTTACTTTGTGACTATGAAGGGATAAAGTCATATGCAAGAATTGACAGAGAAGGAAGCTAAAAGGAGAGTGTGCCCTTGATGGCGATGTGGGATTATCATACCACTCCTAGACAGTCTAGGTCCTACAGTCTTGTGATGTCTCACTTGTTCATAGCTCTGTTGTTCAGGTTGTATATTACAGCTGAATTCAACCAAAGCCCTAATCTGCCATTTTCTTAGTTAGAATGTGAATTCTTCAAGGGTAGTTTGGCATATTATATGTCTTTTACAATCCCTAAAGTGTCTAACACATGCTATGGGGGAATAGGTGTGCTGTACTCATTTACTGATTGATTTGAGGTAGACTGAGTTGAAGTATGGGAGAAACAGGAGTCTACTTCAACACGTCTAAAGACAGAATTTGCTGTTGGTCTCAACATCCTTGGGGCAGATTTACAGTACTGGCTCCTCCCTCATCTACTCAGCCAGGCTTCAACGCATGGCTTTAATTCTCTTACTTAAGATGTACAAAATTTACTGAGCTTTTGTCTTTCTTTCAACCAACACTCCTTCCCCATCTCTGGTGTGCAAAAAAAATTCAAGCCTAGAGTTTTACATCTTTTTTTCTCTGATCTTTCCAGAAAAGTATGCCCCGGTCTAATTTGCAGAAGGAAATTGAAAATGTATCTCTCTGACCTCAAAGGATGATATTTAGAGACTATCAGAGAGTCTTCAGCTAATGGGAGAAGAATGAGCAGATGAACGGGTCCCAAAGACAAAGCATCTATCCCAGCTCAAACGACGTCTTGTGGAGCGTGTAAATTGGCAGTTACTGTGTCCATCTGTGGACAGAGATAGCAGACAATCTTGACATTTTTCTTGCTAAACATGGAATGAGAGGAGGGCAACATTCTAGGGGTCCACTGAGTATTCTTTCCCATGGAGACAATTTATGATCTTCTCTGGCAACTACAGAGCCAGATGTGAACTTGCCAATTTGTAGAGAGTGAAATTGCCTGGCTGATGTGCGACTCACACATGCCCCCAGAAGGGAAAGACGCTTTCACCCTGAAAGTACAAATCTATTCATAATTGGACCCACACAAATAAGTCAGGCACTTTCTTCACCTCTAGGAAGAAGGCCTAACAATCTCATTGAAAATCAGGAGAACAAAAGAGGTGTGAGGTAGAAACACACCTGTGATGGCACAAGCAGGAGTGGAGGAGGGGAGAGGATACAGAGTTCCTGGCCCGGGGAGAGGGGATCTGCTCAGCCCCACATGCTTGAGTGCAGGAATATAAAATAAGGCAGTTGAGGACATGAAAACTGGCTGCCTGCATCATTTGGGAAAAAAAATTAAACTGTGTTCTATGAGCTTCTCTGAATGAGTGGACTGATGGTAAAGTGATTGCGTAAGTGAATAAATTGAAATACGTACACTGATTAAGGCGAAAGTAGCAAGGATTATTTGTTCTCTGTGAGACATAGTGTGCAACTGTCAACACACCAACCAAAAAAAAGGAAATATACACTTTGATTTATTAATACATTCATTATGGGATGATATATCTGAATTATCCATCCTTTGGGTCTGCATTTTTCATAATAGTGAACCAGCATTGAGAAGCTGTGTCACGAGTCATTAAAATATGCCGCTCAAATTTCATGGCAATGATAAGAGGCAAAAAAAAGACACAGAGAAGAGTCTCAGAATGATGGAGGTGGTATTTTCAGACTTTCTTGCCCATGAAGTAGGCTGATTAGGATTTTCCCAAGCCCCTCAGAATGGTGTAAAGCAATTGTGAATGAAGTGTGTGCTTTTTAAGAATTACAATAAGGTTTTGATTTGCATTTCCCTGTGAGACTGAGCATTTTTTCTTGTACATGTTGACTGCTCATATGTCTTCTTTTGAGAAGCTTCTATCCATGTCATCTGCTCTTCCTTTACATAGGACAGTTTGTCTTTTTTCTTTCGGTTTGCTTGAGTTCCTTGTAGATTCTGGATGTAAGGCCATTGTCAGATACATAGTTGTTAAATATTTTTTCACAATAAAACCTAACTCCAGTTAGGATGGCCATTATTAATAAATCAAAGACAATAGATGCTGGCGCAGGTGGGGAGAAAAGGGGACGCTTCTATATTGTTGGTGGAGTGCAAACTAGTCCAACCTCTATGGAAAATTGTGTGGTTATATCTGCAGAAACTAGAAACTGACCTTCCACACTATCCAGCAATCCCCCTTCTGGGAGCATAACCAGAGGAACACAAATTGTTCTACAAAAAAGACAGCTGCACACACATGTTTATTGCCACACTATTCACAATAGCAAAAACATGGAACCAACCCTACTGCCTATCAAAAGTAGATTGGATAAAGAAAAGTAGATTGTACACATACATGATAGAATATTTTACAGCCATAAAGAAGTACAAAATCATGGACTTATCAGCAAATTGGATGAAGTTGGTGACAATCGTACACAGTGATCTATCACAGAAACAAAGAACCAAATACCACATGTGCCCTCTCTTAAATGGAACTTAAATATTAATCACAATAGCATGAGGACAGGATCAGCAGTCACAGGACACTGTCAAGAGGAGGTTGGGGAGGGGGGACACATAACAACACAAAGGGTACCTGGTCCTAAACCAGGGAATGTGAGGACAAGTTGGAAGCCCAAACTTCACCTGCACATACCTTACTTATGCACCTAATCCTGATGCATCCCACATCTCTATAATTTTAAAAAGTTTAAAAATAAATAAAAAGAATTATATTAAGGTTTTATGGAGAACTTCCATTTTTTATCTCCTGCATTTCCATGGTTGATGTAGAGTGTCTTGCAAATACACATACACACACATTTATGTGTGTCAGTGCTTGTGTGTGTGTGTGCATTGTTCAGATCCAAAATAATGGATGCACACATGACAGACATTTTGGAAAACTTTGAAAGAGAACCATGATACCCAGTGACTTTCTTACACGTGCGTAGGGAAGCATCCTCACTCTGGAACCATGACCTGAATATGAATCCAGCTTCTCCACCTTCTTATAAAGTGTTTTGAAAATTAAGTTATATACATAAAACCTCAAGTTATAAGAATCTTAGGGAATGCAGGAGACACCCTTAAGAAAACTGGAACTGGCAACCAATTCCTGATCAGAACCCTAAGTGCCCATACTATAAGAAATAAGAGGCCGAACTTGGTGGCTCAGACTGTAATCCCAGCACTTTGGGAGGCTGAGGTGAGTGGATTGCCTGAGCCCGCAGGTTCGAGACCCGCCCAGGCAACTTGGCAAGACCTTGTCTCTACAATAAAAGCAAAAACTAGCCGGGCGTGGTAGCACGCGCCTGTAGTTCCGATTACTTGGAAGGCTGAGGCAGAAGAATCACTGAAGCCCAGCAGGTCGAGGCTGCGGTGGCCAGGAGCATGCCACAGCACTCCAGTCTGGGCGACAGAGTGAGACTACAACTCAAAAAAAAAAAAAAGAAAGAGGATAGACAAGTGGGACCTCATCAAACTGACAAGCTTCTGTAAAGCAAAAGAAACAGTCAAGAGAGCAGGGGGACAGCTCACTGAATGGGAAAAAAAATTTGTCAACTGTATATCTGACAAAGGCCTAACATCTAGGATCTATAAGGAACTCAAATGTGACAAAAGGAAAAAAACAAACAGCCCCATTAAAAAGTTGGCAAAAGAAATGAATAGACACTTCTCAAAAGAAGATATACTAGCAGCCAACAGACACATGAAAAAGTGCTCAGTCTCACTCATCATCATCAGAGAAATGCAAATCAAAACCACATTGAGATACCACCTAACCCCAGTAAGAATGGCCATTATTAATAAAACAAACAACAACAGATGCTGGCGAGGATGCGGAGAAAAAGTAACACTTCTACACTGCTGGTAGAAATGTAAACTAGTGCAACCTCTTTGGAAGACAGTGTAGTGATTTCTGAAAGAACTAGAAACTGATCTTCCATATGACCCAGTAATTCTCTTATTGGGAATATACCCAGAGGAACTCAGATTATTCTACAAAAAAGATACCTGCACATGTATGTTTGTTGCAGCTCTGTTTACAATAGCAAAAACATGGAACCAACCATGCTGCCCATCGAAGCTGGACTGGATTTTAAAGATGTGGTACATATACACAATGGAATGCTATGCAGCCATAAAGAATGACAAACATATGGACTTCACAGCAACTTGGATGGATTTAGAGTCAATCGTACTCAGTGATCTATCACAGAAACAGAGAACAAAGTACCATGTGTTCTCACTCATAAGCGGACCTTGAACAATTATCATAATACTATAAGAAAGGGATTGACATTAGTGGGAAACTACCAGGGGAGAGGGGGTGGGATTGACAGTTGAGGGAAACTGCTAGGGGAGGGAGGGGCACACCTCATCAACAGGGGTCCCTGCATAATCAATGTTTGTATACCTAAGCCTGAATTGTACCCCACATCTTTAAAATAAAATAATTAGAAAACAAGAAAAAGAAAATTAAGTTATATAAAGCATGTCAAAAGTAGTTTTCCTGACATATTAAATGCTAGCTGAGGACACACATGCCAAGGCACTTATGTAAAAAGATGTTCATTGCAGCATTAAATTGACCCATTAGAAGCAATCACATACTCACCAATTAAATAACTAAATAACTGTGTGGTATGGATGTTCTTTGAGCATGCCCAGAAACTGCAAACAATAAAGTAAGTCCATGTTTAGTGTTCTATTAAGTGACATAGACATGCATTGTTAGTGAACCTATAGATTGATACAATGTATACTTAAAACCACAAACCAAGAAAGTATACTTCAGGGTGTATATATATATATATATATATATATATATATATGTGTGTGTGTGTGTGTGTGTGTGTGTGTATATATATATATATATATCTTGTGTTTGTAAGCACATACACATATATGTGATTTATATGTGTGGGTGTATGTATGTCAATAGAGTCCAAAAGAGGACCTTAGCTTTATTGTGTGAGTGCTAAATTTTCACACATAGATTTCAATCATATTTTGCCTGCTTACTTAGAAGACAGACTTAGGTGTCAGCTCTGATACTGACCCTTTTGGCGAGTTGGAAAAATTACATAATCCTGATCTTTGAGAGAAAATATAAATGAGAGATGAGAGAATCAAGAAGGATCACAGGTGAGTCTTTCGGGTGTTTTGCTGTGAAAAGCATAGATAAAAAGGAATCATGGGTGAAGAAAAGTGTGCAGGGAAGAGAGGGTGACTTGTTTTTTGTTTAGTTGCTTGCTTGTTTGATTTCAATGTTACATGACATTGAACTTATACCCTAAAATTATAAGAACTAAATAGACTAATGCCTACAAGACACGTAATAGAGTGTCTGAGCGAGTAAGCGCCTGATATTTCATAAGCTATTCTTAAAATCTTTGTTGTTTTTAAATTGTGAAGGTAAAGAATCTGTATACAGTTTTAAAGGGATTTTTGGAAAGATCACTTGAGTACTATTTATACTGATATTTAAATTGGTCTATAACCGATGCTTTGGAGTTTTGTAAACAGCAATTCTAAAGCATTAATTTTGTATATCATGGTCTCAAAAACTTCACTTTCCACCTAATTCAACGGAATTGGTTTTATCTCCATTGACTTTACACAGGGGCATTCTGAGAAGAGCTTTGTAGGGGTTGAGACCTAAAAGAAACTTGGGGCTTGATTTTCTATTACTACAAAGGAGGGGTTTTTTAGAAAAAAATTCCTCATTTTATTTTTATTGACACTATTACAAATGATAGATGGCACATCTCAATTTGTTATTTGAAAGCATCAAAGAAATTCATAAGGAAAAACTATAATAATTCACAACCATCACAAAAATAAATAATGTGTTAGTAATAACAGCTCATTAAAACACGAACAAAATGTGGTGGATTCTCCGACATATAACTCTCAATATATTTCTCTTAAGAAGATATTTTAGGGCCAGGTTTGGTGGCTCAGCCTGTAATCCCAGCACTTTGGGAGGTCGAGGTGGGTGGATTGCCTGAGCCCACGGGTTCAAGACCCACCCAGGCAACTTGGGAGACCTTGTCTCTACAATAAATAAAAAAAATTAGCCGGGCATGGTAGTGTGCGCCTGTGGTTCTGGCTACTTGGAAGGCTGAGGCAGAAGGAGGATCACCAGAGCCCGGCAGGTGGAGGCTGCGGTGGCCAAGAGCATGCCACTGCACTCCAATCTGGGTAACAGAGTGAGACTCCAACTCAAAAAAAAAAAAAAAGACATTTTAGAATACTATTATTATAGGGCAATTGTTCTCAACTGAGGGCAACTTTTATCTCCAACTTTATTTCCAAGAGGTCAATGTCTTCTATGTGTCAAGACATTTTTGGTTGTCACAGTATGTGTGGGGAGTTGTGCTATTGGAGTCTAGTGGATCAAGGCCAGGGATGCTGCTAAATATTCTGTAATTCGGGGTTCCCAACCCCTGGGCTGTGGACTGGTACCAGTCCCTGGCCTGTAAGAAACCAGCCGCACAGAATTAGGTGAGTGGCAGCCAGTAAAACTCTGTCTTCTGTCAGATCAGTGTGAGCATTAGGTCCTGGTAGGAGCATCAACCCTATTGTGAACTGCACATGTGAGGAATCTAGGTTACGTGCTCTTTATGAGATTCTAATGCCTTATGATTCTCCCTCTCACCCCATGGAAAAATTGCCTTCTGCAACAATCCCTGATGCCAAAAATGTTGGCATCGCAGGACAGTTGCCCTCAGCAAATAATTCTCCAGCCCAAAATGTCCATAGTGCTGGTGTTGAGAGACACTGTTATAGGGACAGTTATTCTGCTTCACCAGAAATTCAACAACCTCCTCTCTTAAGTAGGACGAAGGTCTGATTTTAAGAGGTGGTGAGAAGACACACCTGGTAGACAAGCACATGCCAAGTTCCAGGTCTGCCACTGAGGACCTGGGCATAGCACACTCTTCACTTCTTCTGGATGGACTCTAGTTAGGACCTGTGGGGAGGTATCTATTGAGGATTCCAGGGCCTGCCACAGGCGTGGTGTGGAGAGTAGGTGGCACATGACCATGTGTGGGGAGAAAGCAAGCAAACGACATGGCAGCCTATCTCGCCGCCACCGCTTCCTCCTCCACTCTACATATTTTCACAGTGTGTTCTTTAAATCAGAGGTCCCCAACCCCCTATTAGGAACTGGTAAGCACGGCAGGAGATGAGTGGAGGTGAGCTCTACCTCTCCTCAGGTCAACAGAGGCCCACCCATTATTTTATTTTCCACTTCCATCTGTGCCTCCTTTTTAAATGGAGTTGTGTAATCATTTCATTGTACATTAAAATGTGATAATAATAGACATCAAATGCACAGTAAATTTTATGTGCTTGAAGTGAAGAGTGTCCTACGCCCAGGTCCTCAGTGGCAGACCTAGAACCGGGAGTGTGCTTACCTACCAGGTGTGGCTTCTTACCACGTCTTAGAATCAGGCCTTCATCCTACTAAAGAGTGGACATTGTTGACTTTCTGTTGAAGTAGAATAACTGTCCCTATAACAGTATCTCTCAACACCAGCAGTATGGACATTTGGTGCTGAAGAACTCTTTGTTGAATAATAAATCATCCCCAAACCACCCCCACCCATGGAAAACTTGTTTTCCCTGAACTGGTTCTTGATGTCAGAAAGGCTGGGGGCTGCTGCTTTAAGTCATCCTTTCAGTTCTTACTCTGCACAGCTTCTCCTTCCAGGTGGAGAGAGATCAGAGGGAGCTAAACAGCGGAAGGAGTTTTGTAGCCTACCCCTTACTTCACTTTCTACCTAATTCAACGAGTTTGTTTTTCTCTCCATTGACTTGACACAGGGGAGCTCTGAGAAGAGACTTGTAGGGTTTGAGACTCAAAAGAGGCTTAGAAACCACAGTGCGAGGAAAAGGCTTCAAGCTTTTGGCCAGACACATCTGTGTTTGCATCCTGCGTCCATAATTCACTAGCTGTGGTAATAGAGAGAAAGTGAGGACAAGAGTCTTGGAGCAATACCCATGGAGCCCAGGTGGTCCTTAAAGAGGGGGAGATGGGCCTAGGGCTGTAAAGGACCACAAGATCCAGGCCTCCTCTGGGGGCAGTAGTTGCTTGTTCCAGGAACTGTTATCACATAGGATGGCATGTGAATCCCGCCAATGTTTGAAGAGAATCTTAGAGTTGGTCAAGAATTGGTTGCCTATTCCAATTTCCATAAGGGTGTTTCCTATATTTCATCTAGGATTCCTATACTTTGAGGTTTTATATTTGGGTATTTGATCCATTTAGAGTTGATTTTTATGCATGGTGATAAGTAGGAATCCTGCTTCAGTCTTGTGCATGTGGTCAGCCAGTTTTCCCAGCAACCATGCTGCCCGTTGAAAGCAGACTGAATAAAGAAAATATGGTACATATACATGAAGGAATATTATGCAACCATAAAGAAAAGCAAAATAATGGACTTTTCCAGCAACATGAATGGAATCAAATTCTGTAATATTCAGTGATTTATCACAGAAACAAAGATCTACATGCCACATGTACTTACTCATAAGTGGGCTCTGAACATTTATCATAATACTATAAGAAAGAGGTTGGCAGTAGTGGGACACTGCCAGGAGGGGGCACATCACATCAGTAAGGGTACCCAAACTTTACCTGTACAATAACCACTTATGTACCTAACCCTGAATTGTACCCCACGTCTTTAAACCAAAAATAATAATAACAAAAAAAATTAGAGTCTGAGGTTTTTGATATGAAATCTTATCTTTTAAATTTAGAAAACATCCAAGCCAGGCTCAGTAGCTCAACCTGTAATCCCATGCTTTGGGAGGCCGAGGTGAGTGAATTGCCTGAGCCCACGGGTTCGAGACCCGTCTGGGCAACTTGGTGAGACCTCAAATCAAAAAAATTAGCTGGGCATGGTAGCGCGTACCTGTGGTTCCAGCTACTTGGAAGGCTGAGGCAGAAGGATCGCCAGAGCTTGGGTGGCCGGGAGCGTGACACCGCACTCCAGTCTGGGCAACAGAGAGAGACTCCAACTCAAAAAAAAGAAAGAAAGAAAGAAAAAGTCCAAATATTTTTCAACAACTCCTAAAAATAAAATAAAACTAAAAAAAGAAAGAAAAGAATAAGTGAATAAATGAATAAAGGAAACAGACAAACAATCCCTATCTGTGGAACAGATCTGGCCCACAGAATGCCAGCTTCCAATATTTGACTTACTCTCTGCCCTCAACTTTTTAGTCTGTAAAATATGAATAACAGTCCCTGACTTGCAGTATAGTTGGGAGGATTACAAAATAAGGCCTTAAACTATGGCTCATGGAACATGGTAGAGGTTCAGTAAATATTTGTCTGTCCCCTCCCCAATAATTTATTGACCTAACAATTGTCTCTTTATTTCTTCCCCCAGTGAATTCTGTGCATAAAAGAAAGACTCAAGTGATCTTTCTATTTATACTGATGACCCAAAGAGAAAACACTCTTTGACAGAGAGTAAGTCAAATATTGCAAACTGGCATTCTGTGGGCCAGATCTGTTCCACAGATAGGGATTTTTTTTTGTCTCTTTCCTTTATTCACTTATTACTTTGTTTCTTTTTTTTTTTAGTTTTATTTTATTTTTAGGAGTTGTTAAAAACTTCTCTTCTAGGATCACTTTTAAGGCAACGTTCTGGAAAGTTGGTGATTGAAATTTCATCACAGGTATAAGATAAAGATGCTGTTGTTAATTAAAAATTCAGGCCTTGACTTATTTTTTAAGCCATTAATCCTCTGAACAGCTGTTATTGTTTATAACCTATCCCACTGTCGTTATGTTTTAGTTGAAAAACCCACACATAGATTTTAGAAGGGAACAAAAAGTATAGCCAATTCTTAGCATGTCTTGGTTGAGTTTACAGAATTCCAAGCTAATACACAACTTCACACTCCACAACAATCCCAGGAATTACACCATGCTCTTCTATGTATTGTGTCTCAGTTGTGCAGGGTTAGTTGAAAATAAATTGTGCTTAGATATTATTTAGAATTCATGTCTTATTTTCTACTCCAAGCTCTAAACAAAATTGCCCATATATATTCTTCTTTCTATAAGACTGTCAGCCTCCATGATAGGTGAGAACCCTGAGGGCGAAGATTTTTCTGTGATGTTCATTGCTGTACTCCATGACTGAGTAGGAAATTTAAATTCTCACAGCAGGCAGGAAGTCAGGAACAAGTCACATTCACTGTCACCAGCCTGAAGGACCTCAGAGTTGGCAGTCAATGTCAAGAAATTTAGGAATTACAACCAGCATGCACACTTTTTTCTTAATTCTTATATTCCAATCCCATGTTCTAAAAACCACTTGACCCTTCAAAACAGAAAAGGAAATGGAATTCCAATCATATGGCCTGATTAAAAATAACCTGCAACAGAATTCATTTCAATATTTCACAGGCTGGGTTTTTAACCTTTGGCATCTGTTACTAGTATTAGAAATTTCCAGATTCTCCTTGTTCTGAATTTGAAAGAAAGAAAAAGGGTGAGAGAGAGAGAGAGAGAAAGAGAGAGAGAGAGAGAAAGAGAGAGAGAGAGAGAGAGACAGAGAGAGAGAGAGAGAGAGAAGAAAGGAAGGAAGGAAGGAAGAAAAGAAGAGGAAGAGAAGGAAAACAAAACTGAATACATTTTAAAAGAGAAAAAAAACAAAGAATATGTCTAATGTAGTTGCATATTTAGATTTTTCTTTGTGATTTAAAAAAGAGCCAAGATAAATCTATAATAATGGAGAACACAGTGCTGGCACTTTTCTGACTAGTGGAAGTTGAGAGATAATTTTCTAATCCTTTGTGTGTGCAAAAGAACTCCATGGGTGTGTGTGTGTCTCTGTGTGTTTATATGTGTGTCTATGTATGTGTGTTTCTGTATGTGTGTTTCTGTATGTGTGTTTCTGTATGTGTGTCTATGTGTGTGTTTGTGTGTGTCTATGTGTGTGTGTCTGTGGTGTATCTGTGTGTGTGTATGTGTTTAGTGGGTAAGGAGAGGATAATATAGTAAAAACCAACAAGTTCCAAGAAACACAAATAGCAAAATAAAGACTATTTTAGGAGTGCTAGTGTTGGTATCTTCTAATTTTAAATAAACTGGTGCCAGATACTCTGAGAAACCGGCATTTAGAAAGAAAATAATAGAATGTGAAGAAGTGAGCCTGAATTTTTGAGGGAAAAATGTTTGAAGCAGGGAGACTGGCTGATGCAAAGACCCTGAGGCAGGATATATGTGGTGTGTCTGACGACTTTCTATTTGAGAGCAATTATTTGCTCCTGGCCTTGGCAAAGGACAGCAGAAGTCGATAGCATGAAGGGCAAGGTGGTTGGTGCTCACCAGCCAGGTCCTCTCCCAGCCAGCAAGCCCCAGAGCTCGGGAAAGGGCAGATGATGGAGGCTGTCTCTGGACATTCTGTGAGTCACCAGGGACCCTGCCACGTGCTCCTCTCTGACCTTGAGAGCTTTTTTCAAGGTGTATTAAACAGCTCCACTTGGTGCACTGCGCCTCTTCCCAAGTGACAGTTGTTTAAGAAGCTTTTCTCCCGCTTCAGGTGAATGGAGATTTGCATTCATCCCTCTTTATACTGAATTTTACATTATGGGTGGGGATGAGGAAGAGAATAATTGCTAGAGCGAGTTCCTTCAATCTGTTTATAATTCATCTCTCAGCCAGGTTGCAGCATTTGTGTCACCTGAGCAGGCAGACGCTCCCTGCCCTGGCGTCTGGAGGAAAGACAGGCGCCAAGGCGAAGCATGAGAGCATCTTTTCTCCCTCCCCTGTGCTTGCTACTTAATCACCATCAACGACTCGCTGCCAAGACTGATGAATTGCCTGAAGTGTCACAGCTCGGCAGCTCTTAGTGCTGTGTGTGACAGCAGCTGTCTTGGCCATCCTACCTGTGACCCACACGTGTCTTCCTGGAATGGCCCCAAACACACTTTCCTCTCACATGTCTCTTTCTTCTCGGAATCCATCAGCGATGCAAACCAAGTCTGTGTGATCAGTTCGGATGTTGGACTTTCTTATGTGAAGGAGTCTGAAAACAAGATCCTTTGTCTTAAAGTCTCAGTGTGGCTTTGCCTCCAGTGAGCAACCCTGGTGACTTTGCACAGTGAGGAATATGAGGGGCAGGAGATGAAGGTGGTGTGTGAGCTGAGGGCCATCATGCACGCTTGGAATTCTGTGTATACAAATTTCTTTCCAAGCACAATGGGTGTGGTTGACAACATTCAAATGGGAGAGTGACAAGGTCTGACTTAGTACGTAAGGGGCCTGCTCTGGCAGAGACAGGAGAGGGTCAGGGGACAACTGGAGGCCCTTACAATGACCCAATTAAGAGGAGTTGGTGGTGTGGACCAGGCTGGTGCCAACGGACATGGTGTGATGTGGACCATTCACATCTAAATTGGAGCTGGACCTAGTGGGATCTGGTAATAAATTGGATGGGGGGAGATTGAAGGCCTATGTATGCTTGTAATTTGATGTAAAATGACAACTCATTTCTGTTAAGCCTCATGACATTATTGGGCTTTGGACAATCAGATTTCTGATTGTGGACCAAAGGTGAGGGTCACTGGTCTGTGATTCACTGATCTGTGGGGCATAGCTGCTCCTGTCAGCCTGAAGAAGAGAATTACAGAAACATGAGGAGCAGGAGATTCGTGCAGATGGGAAACATCTACGCGGGAGCTCTGTCTGCTTTGATGGGGCCAGAGCTGTTTACATTTTCTAGTAGGTATTTGAAACCTGAATTACCTCACATCATATTTCTAACATCTTAGACCCCAAATAGTATAGAATACCAAGCAGCACTCAACTGGCCCACTTTCCTTTTTTTTAATAATATATTTTTAGAACAGTTTTAGATTTATATACAAATGGAGAAGATGCTCACACATATGGTTGCCCCTATTATCAACATTTTACATCAGCACCATACATGTGTTACATGTGTCACAATTGCTGAACTAGTGCTGATACATTATTAACAAAAGCCCATACTTTATTCTGGCTTTCTTACTTTTAGCTTAATGTCCTTCTGCTCTAGGATACAGGAGATCACATTACAGGTAGTCATCCCATCTTCTTAGGCTCCCCTGAGCCTAAGAAGTGTCCCCCATCCCACCTCAGGTTTGATTTGTGATAGTTTCTCAGACTTGCCTTGTTTTTGATGACTCTGGCAGCTTTGAGAAGTGTTGCTCAAATATTTTATAGGTTGCCCCTCCGTCGGTATATATCTGGGGTTTTCTTGTGGCTAGACTTGAGTTATAGGCCAGTTCCACTTTCAATCCATCTGTATTGCAGGCCCAGACATGCATTCAACACTTCTTAATACGGTGAATACTCGGGTAAGAATTGTAGGGTATGCGGAATCCTGTGACTCCATCCTAGAGAATTGTGCTTCTTGGAAAAAATACAAAATACACAAAAGCAATAATTAAATGTGAATATGGAGCACCTTTTCACCTCCAAGTGATCAAATTCATTCCCATGGCTTTAAGCACTATTTCTGATGATGGCCCCTCAACCCATGTCTCTAGTATTACCAGTGTCACTGAACTCCAGACTCTCAGAGCTAACTCATGGCTCAGCAGCTCCACAGGGATGTGTAAAGGCATCTCACATTTGATATGTACATCACAAGCTATAAATCCCCCTAGTGACATTTCCTCAACGACAGCTCCATCCACCTGTCATGAACTCTACCCTCCAAACATGCCCTGACTTTGATAACATCTCACCATCTCCACTGCTGAGGGCCTGGGTGCAGGATGATGACCATGACCTCCTATGTTGACTTCCTTGACTTCACTTTTGTTCTTCTGTCTCCTCTTCAGCACGGAACAGGTAAAACAGTTTTTGAAAATGTAAATCAGGTGACGTTGCTCTTTTGCTCAGTAGGCTACAATGGCTTCCATCTCACTAAGAGCAAAGTCCAATGTAGTCTATAAGACACCAGTTGCTGTGGCACCACCAGTCTCTCTGATCTCATTCCCTCCCTTTCTCCCTTCCACTCTCCTTATTCCAGTACACGGACCACCTTACTCTTGATTAAATCAAGTGTCCCCCATCCCACCTCAGTTTGCACTTCCTTTTATCTCTTTCTGGAAGTTTCTTCACTCATCCTCCTGTTAACTTCCTCACTTCATTCAGGCCCTTGCTCCAATATCGTCTCCCTAGAGAGACCTCTTCTGATCTAATAGCAGTTAGTACTATACAGCCTTGTAGCTTTTTAACCATTATTCCTCTTAGTAATTATCAGCCACAGACATGCCGTGCATTTGTTTATGTGCTCATTTTCCAGCCTCTTCACTAATGCATGTTCCTCAAGGACCTGGGTCGCTCTGCTCATCCATGTCCCCCTAGCACTTAAATGCCGGTTCTAAAAATCATTGTTGTTGGATAAATGATGCATGCCGGCACAAATACACCTGTAGTAGTTGTCTACTATATTGTATCAAGAGGAACTGTGTACTTGCTAATCTTCAGAGTACTGAGGGCTCACATTTGCCATCTTTAATCTTCACAACTGCTATGGTTGTGAAGCGAAATCTATGAGTCTTCTTGGGGGTTTAAGAGTAAATCAAGACTTCTGGAAGTTAGAGTGTCCAAGTTTGCACACTAGTGGAACCAGTTAGTGGCAGGACACTAACATAGGTAGTCTGGTTCCAGCTCACACCATTTTACATATTATGCTTTTTTCTAGGACCTAGGAGAAGGGGAAGAATTTGAAGACCGGGAAACCCTTTCTTAATGATACAGGGAACTTTCTGACAGAAGAGAGGACATCACTCTGCTACATGCTAATCTAGAACGTCTTCAGAGGAGGAGAGAGGAGTCTCCCAAGAGACGTCTGCAGTAGAGGTTTTCCAAGAGGAAGTTAACAGAGCCCCTCCAAAGGCTGTGTTGCTGATAAATCTGGACTGTCCTCGGGGTCAGAAATGGTGTGATCAAAGAATCATGATGCAGACAGGAAGGGAACGTGCATGGTGCATGTCTCCTTATAATTTACATGTGCTTTGTAGACACCCAGTGGTTTTCTTTCACCTTAATGTGAATGGGTTGGGGTGTCTGGTGATAAGTATTTCCTTTCTTTTTTTGAAAGCAGGATTATTGAGAGGACAGAAAAGCTCCTACAGTTGGGGGAGACCTGAAGGGGTTGCTCGATAAGTATTTCTAAAAATACACAAGTTGTCATGAGGAATTTCTGGAGTTTGGACTGTTCCTTCTCTCCTCCTTCTCCTTCTCTTCATTTTTCATCTTCTCCTCCTCCTCTTCATCCTCCTCCTTGTCTTTCTCCTCCTCCTCTTTGTTTCTCCTTCTCCTCCTCCTTTCCTCTTATCCCCCTTCCCTCTTCTTCTCTCCTCTCCTCTTCCCTTCTTTCCTTCCTTCCTTCCTTCCTTCCTCCCTTCCTTCCTTTTCTTCTTTCTCCTTCTCCTTCTTTTTCCTTCTCCTCCTCCTCTTTCTGCCCCTCCTCATCTCTCTCTTCTCTCCTCTCTTTCTTTCTGTCTCCTCTCTCTCTGTGTTTCATATCCCCTCTCTTTCACTCCTGAAGGGTGCACACATTCCTTGAAAAATAGTCACATAAGTATGCTGCAGAATTAAACAAAGAAAGAATAATTTTTGGATTCCCATCTCCCTTGGCTCCAAAGACATAATTTGGCTAAACTCCCAGATGATAATACAGACAAGGAGACATTTGAGCTTTGTAGTCATTTATCTAAGGTTGAAAGAATGAGAACATTTAGAATTCAGCTAAATGCTGCACTATGTTAAATAAGAATTAATAAGAAATTTTATTGGACCCTTAGGGGAAATATGGCCAATGAAATATTTTAACAGGTTCAATTAGAGGTTGATACAGGAAGCAAAACATAGACTCCTGCCATTCAGAATATGACCCGGTGATGAAAAGCAGAGAACACACCTGAATTTAAAAGCACAGCTCCATTCCTTCCCCTACATGGAGATGGGTCCATTGTTTCCTTTCTCTGAGACTCAGTCTCCTCATCCATAAATCAGTTGTGAAAATAGTATATTTTTCATCAGGTTGTTGCAATCACCAGATGAGGTAATGATTAGCAGTGTCTTAGCATGTTGTCTTGTACACGAGAGACCTTTAATAAATTATTTTTATTATTATTATTACAACTAAGATTATTACTGACAAAGATCATGTGGGTAAATGTGTCCCAAATCTTGGGTTTTAACTCAGATTTCTATATTCTCCGCCCATGATTTTATTTTCTTTTTTGGCTATGTGGCTAAAGGCAAACAAACACACAAAACCGGCATCCTTTGAGTTTTCTAATTGTGCATTTTTAAACCATTTTGTTTGACTGAGGGCAAGAATCAAGAAACAAGTTAATTAAACCAATCATGAGAAAGCACGACCACCACCTGCTTCTGCCTGTCACATGGGAATTGCCTGGATCTTGGTTTTGGGAGGGCAATGTGACTTCCCAGCTGCTGCTGCACCAGTTCTTGCCACGTCTCCAGGCAGCTTTCGTCCCTCTGGGGTCTGTCAGAGGCAATGCTCACAAGTCAGCCAATCTTCTGGGTTTAGGGGGGATTTGCTAGACTGTGTCTCTCTGGGGAGTCTTCAGGAACCATCTGGACCCAAGTAGATGATCTCTAATGAGCACCACTGCTGGACAAATCTGAGGAAACGTCTTCAGCTGATAACAGCAGCCATGTGAGCAGACTGCAAAGTATTGATGACTGTAAAAGGATAGATGGACAAAATGCCCTGGGAAGTACATAGCCCCTTTAGGAAACTTTCTGGAAAAGAGGAAAGGTAATTCCTTTAAAAATGTGGAAAGAATAACAGCATTATGCATTGCCAGCTGTGTGCCAGACACAGTTCTGGGATGATAAACATCGATTGCATGACCCGGTGCATACCCTCTAACCACCTTCTCCCTGGCTACCTTCCAGATGGTGGAGCCCCTTTCTAGCCAATGAGGCAGGATTAGAAGTCAGTCATGGGATATGGGGGGGAGCATTTGCTTTTCAGATGCAGCATCTTCTCTCCTACTTTCTTTGCGTTCCTCTCTTGAACAAAGCTGTGATGGCTTGAATTACTGCAGTCATCTTGTGACCACGAGGAAACAGCTCAGAAATATAAAATCTTTTGACCCTGATAGTACTGAGTAAACCATTGTTCAAATTATCTACTCCTGGAGTGGTTGTTATGTGAGAAAAATGCATCTTCATTTATTTAAGCTAATGTGGTCAAGTGTTCTGATACTTGCAGACAAAGCATCTCTATCCAATACAAAATGACATCTTAGTTTACATTTGCAATATTAAGTGGAATCTCCTTAAAGATAAGAAAAGATGTTTATAATGCCAAAGAGCACAGCTAAGATCTGAGCCTGCATAAAACCCATGCTGTCATGTTGATTCTTCTAGGAAGTTCGTCTATAAATAAGTCCTTAAGATCTCAGTGCTCATTGAACATCATTTAGGACATATGCAAATAAGAAATAGGCATTGCCCATCACCTTCCAGAAATAACCATTGAAAGTGTTTTAAAATTATTTCCTTTTTATACCTTTCATCTGCAAAGTATGGACCCAAGAGAGTTTGTACATCACACACACACACACACACACACACACACACACACACACCCTACACACTGATTTTCCCTTTCAACTATATTGTGACAAACACCATTCCAGTCTCATTCCTTTTCACAAAATCAATAAATTTGAGCTCCCTACTTACTAAAAAGCGAACTCAGCTGTCCTCAAAGCATCTTCCTTTTCTTATTTGTTTTGCTTTTTGTTCTTTATTCTACAGATCCTCAAGCAAGCATCTCACTGGTGCCCACACAGCAATGAGTTAGTGCTTATTGACCACCAGGTTCTGCCTCTGGGTCCCCCTAATTCTGACACCTGAACAGTCCTTAGAAGAAGCCCTATAGCTGCCCCTGCTCGTGGTAGCCATCAGGACAACTGCAAATTCCAAGTCCAGGGTGCTACCTCTTAATAATGTCAAAGTCAGCAGTTCTTGGCAGATCAGAGCACTTTGTAGGGTTTCTCTTCCATGGCAGAAAAATAATCCTCTCCTCAACTCTGTCTCTCACATTGTCTCTTGGGGCTCATGGCAATCTTCTTCAACCCAAATTACTGCTGTCTTTCTTCTGAAGCTGTCAGCAAATTTAATGCCATGCAGACTTTAATTTTAGGTATTTCCCTGACAATTTAGGGCATCCTTACATCAGAATTTCTCTTTGCCTTCACGGAAGACTCTTAGAGAAGTGAAAACCTGCCTTCTGACTTTGGTCAGCACATTAATATTTATTGACTATTTTTCCAACTTAATTTCTCTATCAGCAGCTTGCTTCCATGGAAATAGAGGGACTTCCTAAAGAAAATGGATTTGTTTTGATGTGGAAAACATGAGAAAGTTTTAGATAGTCTCAACGAGTTTCTTTGGAAGGCGTTATCACTTTGTCTCGCTGACAGCCTTTTGCTTCGGTTATTTTGAAAATGAGCTCTGTTTCTGAGGAGCACTTTATGATGATAGGGAGGAGACAAGTCCTTGGGAATTTTTCTTGTGTGAAGTGGTGAATTCTACTCTATAAATGACTCTTAAGTGTCTGCATTTTGTCAAGCAGAGAAGCTATCTCATGTATATATCAAATTAGACTAAATCCAACCTGGTGGCACTTAAGACAGCCATCTAGCAAGACTAGAGTTAAAATTGCACTGCAAAGACTGACATCTCAACTTTGCAAGAGTGAGCTGAGGGATCCTGTGTTGAGCTTGTCTTCATATTTGGAAAATGAAAGAAAGTCCCATTTATTTTGATGATGGATTTGGCCACTTGCAAAAGCCGGGGGCACAATTTGAAAAGAACAAGATGCCTTTACCAAAACAACAGCTGGGAAACACTTTCCAGCAGCTGCTAATATGAATAATTCACTGTTAATTGATTCTGGGGTCACTGCTGAAGCAGGCAAGCCAAGTTGCATGACAGGAAGAGGCACAGTAGGAAGTGATCATGGGGGGGATCTTCATTCTTGTTCACACTTGTGGGTCTAAGGAAGAGGTGACCTGGCTCCAGGTGACTCGTCCGTGAGAACATCCTCGATGGACATTTAAGGCAGTTGCTCCTATCCTTTCCTTCAGGACCTGGGTCAAGATCAAGACACTGTGGTTTTTAGTTTAACAGTTGACATTTCTTCTACATTCTGTCTTCACTAAAAGTTTCTGAGTCGACAATTACTTGGCCGAAACAATCCAGCCTGAGATGTGTTCAGGCCACTGGAGTTCCCAGGGGCTGTTATGAGATTAAGAACAAAAGAGGAGGGCTGAGGAACATTAGACCTGTGGCCTCAAACCTATATGGGAACTCCCATGTGAGCATGCATCATCATCATCTTAAAGTCAGCCATTATGCCCGCGTGTATAATTAATTTGCTAATTGTAAGCACTGAAATACAACACATTGGTGTGTGCTTTCTTCATTTTTTTCAATATAGAAACAGAAATAGAATAGGTATAAATGTAAATCTTTCTCAATCACTGAGAAATCTGTGTTCTCTGGGGCTCATTCCACCGATACCATCCCTCTTTCCCAAAATATACAGCTTTATACACAGGCTGTGGTCAAAATTATTCTTCACTTGCCTCATTACCACAAGGTAAAGGAATTAATTAATTATATGACCAACTTATTGCCTAACGCCTAGCTTCGTTTCCTGATTATAAGTTCATTGAGGGTAAAACAAGAATTGCGATGATTTGTTTTGCAATAACCCAGTGAAAGAAAAGAAAAGTTGACCTTGATATCTTAGATAGGCATTGGTGTTTTCCTATTAAAGACGAATAGTGTCACTGAACCATGACATCAGAGAAGCCCAGTTTGTGACCACTTTCTAATCACGCCTGAACTCAGACAAAACACAAACATTTTCCAAGCCACAAAATCTCAAACATTTCTCTCCTCCAGCTAATATGAGTGACTGCAACCTTTAAAAAGATTATAGCTTTAGCCTCACTCCAGTCTTCCCTCCTCCCAGAAAAGATTGATGAAGACATCCAGTCATAGAATCACTCCCACCTCCTGACAGCATTCTACCCAGAGCAAATCCCTACTTTTGTGAATCCTTCTAGATGACCCAGCACCAGTCCAAGTCCTACAATAGGCCCTTTCTAACGCCCTCCTAATGAGATGCCCCAGGGCTTCCCATGACGTGTAAGAGGGATAAACGCAACTTACTCACCATCAAGTGTCTTCCCTGTGGCAACACCAGGATGTAGCATTGTGTCAGATGATCAGTAAATATATCAAAGTGTATTCCTAAGGTCCAAGAATAATCGTAATCAAAAAGTCTGCCCTGATTAGGTGCTTAGAATAAGAAAAAGCAAATTAATAACAAAGATCAACATATGCAACATATACTGTTGAAATAACTTAATATTTTCCTATAATCTCACATTTTTAAAGTGAGGAATAGAAACAAATAAGCTCCAAACAATAAGAATTTCAGTTTTCTACAGATTTTTCTAAATTAAAATTCCAGCACTGTAACTAATTTATGAATGGGATCCCTGTAGCTGAAGGATGATTTGAAGAGATCATCCCCATACCCCCAGACTCTGCTGTGTTCCCTCCCCTCCCTCCTCTTCCAGGCAGCCTACCTTGACCGATGCAGACCACCTAAGCACCTATTTTCCCTCACTTGTATGTGCTGACCCTGGATGGGGAAAACATTGGATTGAGTCAGAGCATGTCAGCATCAGGGCCTCCAGGGACTCCACAGGACATGGAAAAGACACGGGACAGGTGTCTCTGTGTCAGCCAGTCCTTGTCCTGCCGAAACACAGCATCTGTATTGGCAGGTCTCCAGCCGTTCAAGAGAAGTCAGAAATCTCTGCTTTCATTTGAAATTCCTGTTAGTATTAAAATGTTTTTGTTTTAATTCTAAAGGAGACCAACAAAGTTGTCCATGATATGAATCAGTCTTTGGGTCACCATGCCGCCATCCTGGCTGAGTCTAAAAGAGCTCTGAGTTTCCTTCTGTGGAATCTAAGCAGAGAGTGAAAGACTTGAAGACTGAGGCTGGTGGGCTTCTCTGGCTTTGTGTCTTTGTTTCCCTTGTCTTCTCCCGCTTCTACCCATAACACAGCATGGCAAGCTCAAGTGTACTAATAAAAAAATAGATTCACAAAATGGTGATGGAAGCAGTGCATGCTGGGAGCCCCTGGGTGCATTCAACCCTCCAGCTTATTTTATTTGCCCTCCTCTCACCCCATGTTCTCCTTTTACACAGATGTGCAGTCCTCATTCATGCTAGGACTCTTATTCATTTATTTAGAGTATCATTTAATTTATTCTAGAAAATCATTTATTCCTGCATTATCAAACACATATTTATCTCATATGTCCTATTGAGTATTCTTCTAGGCACTGGCATTTAAAAACAAATGGAAATTAAAATACTAATAATGATAATAGTAGCAACAGATGAAAACCCCTGTTCTCATAGAGCTTATACGTTTGAGGGGAGAGACAGCCAGCAAATAATTACATAAATAAATGTGTCCTGTGTCAGATGATGGCAAGTGCCAAGAAACAAACAAACAAGGAAGAGTATAGGGCAAGAGAGAAGTGATACAATGTTCCGTAGAATGGCCAAGGCAGATCTCAGTAAGAAGTTGACTTTTGAGTAAAGTTCTGAAGGAGGTGAAGGAATAAACTAATGGGGCTCTATGGGAACAGCACGTGCAAAGGTCCAGAGGCCAGAACTTGCCTGGTATATACAGACCACAGCTCAGAGGCCAATGTAGCTAGAGCACAGGGCACAAGAACAGAGCTGCAAAGAGAATAGGGAAAGGTCTGAGAAGCAGAGAGGGTGCAGAGATCATTCAGGACCGTAAGAACTCTGGCCTTTACTCTGAGAGAGGTGTGAGGCCACTGAGGGTGCTGGGATGAGGATTCTGGGATCAGAGTTACATTGTAACGAGATTTCCTTCCTCCCCTGGCCCTGACACTCAGCCCTCCAATGGCTCCATCCACACTCTTGGTTGCCTGGCCCTAGGCCTTCCTTGCACATATCCATTACTTGCCTGGAACGTGAAGACTGCGGATTAGGCAATAATGCCAGGGATAACTGGAAAGTGTGCATGTGCAAGAGACAAACATCTGGGAGTGAAAGCGTGATGCATTTTTTTCCAGGTAGCCATCTCAAAGAAATCTCCTCATTCATATACTTTTCCAATTGGTAGAAAATTAGTTCTGTGTCAGAATTTCAATGCTACATTTTTTTCACATTTACTTATTTTCTCTGAATTGACAGACCTATTTGTAAAAGGAAATACAAAACACCCAAAAGAAAAGTCATGAGCAAAAGGCTGTTGGTTTTGGACTTGAGACTAAGGATACTGAGCCACAGGAAGTGAAATGAACAAGGGACAGTCACCTCATTCCTCAGAAATGTCGTGGCCCCACCAGGGGTACCAAGGTAAACCATCCTGATAATGTCTTGCAGGACAGACGCTCTCACCTCTGCCCTCCAATATTGACCCGGACTTTGCAACCTCCACCATGACTGTGTCCATGTAAGTTTAATAGAGCTGCAACCAGTGCAGATTGAGGCTGCATGTTGAGCATATCTTGTATGCTGAGCACTGTGTTTGGAATCCATTTCCTCATAAGTGGTGCCACTGGTGGGACTCTCTCCTATTATTTGTACTAGCTGCTCAGTGGTCATGATTTTGACCTCTTCCCATTGTAAACTCTACTGCTGTGGTGCAGGTGATGTGACCAGATGAAATCATTGTCACTGTACATTGTTTTCTGGCTTTGTCTTGCCCTCTTACCCCTGAGATTGACAAAAGCAACCTCTTGTGTGATGTACTTTAGCCACGCTGGCCTTCCTCTGACCTTCAACATTCCTGGCCACTCCTGCCTTGAAACTCGTTTTAAGGTAATATACAAGCATGTACAACATTAATCAATAACTACTGCCAATGCATACTGAGCAAAGTGGACATTGAAATGTGTCCTGAGCCTTTTAATTAAGGTGCTCAGTCTGTCCCAGTTTGTTCTTGACTATCTCAGTTTAAGCACCCAAAGTCCCAATTCCCAGGAACTCAGTTTAAATAAACTAGGACAGGTGGTCACCCTATATTGAATGCTTACAACAACAACCTCACCAGGTGGGAATCAGTATTACCCATTTATAGATGAGGACTACTGAGGGCTTCAGAGGGAAAATGTTTTACCTAAATGCTCCCACTCCCACCCCAGGGTTAGAGAGAGATGGAGTCACTGATGAGGAAATGGACTCCGAACACAGTGCTCAATATGCAAGATATACTCGACACGCAGCCTCAATCAGCATTGACTGCAGCTCTATTAAACTTACATGGACACAGTCACGGCGGAGGTTGCAAAGCCCAGGTCAATATTGGAGGGCAAAGGAGAGAGCATCAGTCCTGTAAGGCTTTATCAGGATGGCTTACTTGGTATGCCTGGTGGGGTCAGGACCTTTCTAAGGAATGAGGTACACAGTCAACCGATTGTTCTAGAAGCAGCCTCATGTGGGTAGTTTTAAAGGGTATTTCAGCTATCTCCAGCATGCAGTCATTTAAGGGCCTTGCTGTAGAGGTAAAAACCTAAACTTAAGCAATTCTCCCTCAGCTTATATCTTGCATAAACCCCTTACTGACTGCACAGCACTGGGAAAGTTCCTTAACATGTCTGTGCTTCCATATCCTCATCTGTAAAAGAGGGATTATTGCTATAGCTCCTACTTCATAGGACTGTTCAGAGAACTAAGGTTTACTGCTGTTACCTTAACAATAGTAAAGCCCTTAGAGGAGTGCTAGGCAAGAAGCGCTATGCAAGGGTAGCTATTATAGGATAATAATCCTTACAATGAAAAAAGTAATACCATATCAAGATTCAAATCATACAGGACCCGTATTATTTATTTTCAAGCAAAATGTGATTAAAGTTTAAAACATTGTCATTGACTCAAATAGCATTTTCTCCCTTGGCACTCTGGCCAGGATGTTAAGGCTGCCTCAGAGAAATTGGAGTTTGCTGCTTGGGCTGCTGCTCTCATTAATTTTAATATAGACACGACTAACATCTCATCCAAAATGTGAAACATAGCTTTTAATTTAGTTCTATGAGTTCCTGCAGGACTGAGTCGACACGGTGGAAAATATATCAATTAAGTTTCTTTCCCAAGAAGAAATACCGAGCTTCCGCAAACGGCCCCGGAGAGACAGCACCCGACTTTGAAGGTGACCCAGAAGACAGGGGTGTTTAAGGAGAGAGGCAGAGGGTGGGGTAGGCCTTGCTTTGTCTCTAACCACCGGTTCTTGTTCGGAGGTGGCCAGGGATGGCAGAAAGGCATAGGGCAAGGTGAAAAGGGCCCTGGTTTGGAGAAATTTGGTTTCTTCCCCTGACCTGTAAGGCATACTGTGTGCCCTACCTACTGCAAATGGAAGGTGACGTTCGGCATCCGTGGGTTGATACCATGGAGATGGAGTTGGTGCTTTTTTTTGTGGTCCTGCTCATGTATTGCATAACAGTATCATTACTTGCATTCACCTCATGCTGTAGAGCTTGATTTCTTCAGCGGTGAAATTTTAGATTTTTGTGAAGTTTTGTTAGCAGAGTTCCCCTTTAAACCAACTTAAAAAGAGGCATCTGTAGGTAATGCCCTGACTTGGTTAACACTTTTTATTCTAGAGAGAACAGCACAGCTGTTAAGATTTTTGTTTATTATTATTGCTTTGTATTTTTAAATTTTCTTTCTTTTTTTTTTCTCCCAAGTGGGCTCTCTATCTGCTAGAGGCAGGCTAAGGAATAGAAAAGCTTCCAAATTCAGGCTTTTCTGGGAACACTTCTAGATATTTCAGTGTGAGATGGAAACATAAGACTGGAGCCTCTGTGTGAGCGTCAGCGAGATAATCTTCCGGTTCTGGTGGTGACTTTAAAAAACCTCTCTGGAATCCCTGCCCAGGCAGGCAGATGCTGAATGGAGATGCTCCCCTGAAGGCATCTCAGAGGCTCAGCCTGGCCTTCTCAGCAGCTGTCAGCTCCATCTGTGTGCCTTTCTCTTCCCACACTCATGCCCCATGACTCCCCTTCCACCCTCCTTTAAGCCAAATGGTGTTGGGATTTCACTGGGACAATCATCTGCACACTGGCAAGGGGAGAGGGAGCAAGACAGGAGTTGGGCTCAGATCATTGTCATTCCATGTCCCTAGCCCTCCACTGCCCGCTTCCAAGGTATAGCTAGTATGTGTGTCAAGATTGTATCCTGTGACTGAACCCCGCAAAGTGCCACCTTCATGCTGGAAGCCAGCATCCCCAACAGCGTCTTCTGTGAAGACAAATCCTGGGGATGTTAGTTTTACGGTGAAATACATGGATTCCTCAAAAAGAAGCAAGTTTTCTTTCTTAAGATGATGTTTCAAAGAGATATCAATATGTTAGCGTGCTCTGTGAGCCTCTAAAAGGGAGAGGCGGAGAGAGGGGTCTTCCAGAGTTATCGCCTCCCTTTCTCATGGACTTGGACCTGCGCTCCATAGAACATAAGTGTTTGGTATGATAAACAGTGACAGCATTTGTTGAGCCCCTACTAGCATCCAGGCTCTGTCTCGGGACCACAGGTTGATTCAGCGGTGAGAAAATCAAGTAAACACTATCCTCCATGAAAGTCCATCTGGAGGGGAAAATAAAAACAAAAACTATAAGAAATTAGAAGTAAAGTAAACCCATGTGAGGACACAGAACAATTATACTGGAAGTGAAATATTTTCTCCTTTTTCCTTTTAGACATTTTAAAATATTTTATTGTGGAAATATTAAAAGTTGAGGTAACAATGTAACAAATCTTCGTGTGCTTCCGACTTCATTAATTATCACCTTGTTTTATCTATAGACTCATCCATTCCTTGCTGGTGTGTTTTAAAACAAATTACAGACATTATTCTGTTATGAATAATAAATGTTTCAGCATAACTGAGTACCACGTGTTCTCACTTATAAGCGAACTCTGAACATGTATCATAATACTATAAAAAAGGACTGGCAATAGTGGGAATCTGCTGGGTAGGGGTCAAGGGAGGACACTTCATCAATAAGGGTACCTGATCTCAAACCAGGTGAAATGAGGACGAAGGGGAGGCCCAAACTTTACCTGTACAGTGACCATTTGTATATCTAACTCTGAATTGTACCCTATAGCTTTAAAATAAAAATTAAAATACATAAATAAATAATAAAACAAGAGAAAAAAGGATATTGAAAAGTTAAAAAAAAGTCTTAGCATAAAAATTTAACAATTACTGACTTTTTGGCACAATTGCAAAGCAACCACGGCCTCTAAAATATTAATAATAATTATTTAATATTCCAGGCTGAGTATCCTTTATCTGAAATGCTTAGGACCAGAAGTGTTTCAGATTTGGAATTTTCTTTTGTGGGGGAGGGATTTTGGGATAGTTTCATACATGTAATGAGATATGTTGGGTATGGGACCCAAGTCTCAACACAAAATTAATTTATGTTTGATACACATCTGATATACATAGGCGGAAGGTGATTTAACATAAGATGTTTAATTTTGTGCATGCTTTAGTTGACTTCCTTCCTGAGAGAGTGGCAGACAGTGGGAAATGCCTATACTTTTACTTGCTATGCTGTAAGTTGACAATTATCGGGATAAGCACCTCGCTTAGGCAGAGTGTTATTGCGGTTGCTGCCTCTGCTAATGATGACGTGTGTACATTATGTTTGCTGTGAGCTAGTTTAAATATGATCTGCAAATCCTGGGGGATGTCTAAAGCCTTTTGGAGCCTGTCTGTGAAGATTCTGTGTCCGGGAAAAGACCGTCTGAAGTTTGCATGCCAGAGGAACTTGGCCGTAAAATCCACTGCCTGTGCCACCCCACCACCAACGTTCCAGAGTCGGCACTGGTGACTTCCTTGTTCTGGTGATGCAGGGCAAACGCCATTAGGCTCATCCTCAATCCCGTCCCTTTTCCTCCCACTTTTCATCTACTCTGTGTGCAAATCTTACTGATCTTTCCAATAAGATATGCTCAGAACCTAAATAACCTATGGAGACCACCTTTACCCATTTCCAACCCCTTGTTCTCACCACCAGGTTCTCAGGTTCTTTCATTGGTTCAGGTCTTATGATGAAGACTCAAATATAGTTTTCCTTCTTTTTGTAAATATTTGCTTCTGCTTCAGTCCTCTCTTTATTCTTATTCTCTTTG
>CAUYQG010026322.1:0-20823 GCA_963574415.1 Tarsius wallacei
ATTATAACCTGTACAATATGTAACTACATAGAATACAAGCCATTTCTTAATCATTTATCTATGGAACCGTTGCTATGTGCCACATTTCACTGAAGGCAATAAAATGCGGAGAAAGTTTGGCCACATTATTCTCTTGAATGATGGTAACCTGATACTCCCTCCAACCCTTAATGAAATCTACAGTCTGAGATGCACAAATCTAGGAAAAATCAGTAAACCTTGCTTAACATTATTGGAAAGGACCAAAAAGGCAAACTAACACATATTAACTGCTGAAAAATTACACAGTCCTTTATAACTGAGACATGGATTTACCTGTCATATAATATGCATTGCATGTCACAAAAAGTGGATTCCCTATGATAAAGTTGAGCTTTACCTGAGCCCTAGGCCCCTAGAAAATAAAATGCTGTTTAAGAACTCTTCCCTGCCTTTCATGTTCTAAGGCCAAATCCAAAAGCCCACTCTGTTCTCTCAACACCCACCACCACTCCTCAGTGATTTTGATGAGACCACTTCCATCCTCCCTCAAGAGTCCCCTAAGACTTGGATGTAGAACGGTCTTAATTGTCTGGTGAATTTGTCTTTTGCTGTGTTGGTGCCATGACTGAAATAGGATCAGACCTGGCCTCGTTTCCTCATCCAGGACAGGAGAATCCAGGAGTCTTTTGTGCTCCATCCCTAATGGGAGACTCAGACCCAGCACGGAGTCCAGTTCTGATGCTGTGCTCCAGATTCCTGCCTCTCAGCAGCAAGGTAAGAACTCATTTTTCATTCTGTTTGAGTATTCACTTGATTTCTGATACCAGCTTCTTTTGGTTTCATGGTCTGACCATTTGGTTCTGTCTGTAAACTGACTGCTGGTTTATAGAGATCTTGTCTTTGTTGAGTGAAAGATTACAGAAAATCTGGTTTGCTTGGTTTTTTCTGTTTGTCTACTTTTCTACTTGGGGCTCAAAACAATTAAGAATTTCATTCCACCAGGAAGGAGTTATCTGGAACGAGCCATGTATTTCTGTGTTTATGCTCGACTCATGACTAAAATTTTAGAATTAAAGCTATAAAGTCTCTCTGTTCGTATGTTCATATGCCTGTACTGCAGAGAGGCCACTGTAGTGAATGCATATAATTTTATGTTGTCTTGGCATCTGTTTTTGAATATAAATTTAACTTTCTTATTCCAGAAACAGTCAGGCACTCATGAAGTTTCCAGTTTTTCACCTCTCCCACCCAGTCCTCAATGTGTTGATCCAGATGTCTGCCTTATATAGCCTTTTCCTGGTGACCACCTCCCTATGGGACAGACCACCTGTTGGGGGGGTCCCACTGCCCCCACACCTGGTACAGACATGTGCCGCCTTGACCACCTCACAGACATTATGTGACCTTCTGGGACTCGTGTCTTTTTGTTTGAACCCACCAATTACAACTCCCTATAAGAAACCTGCTTGGATAATGCCCTGTACCCCAGTAAAGGTGTTGGTGCATGGTTCCCTCTCTTTCTCCACCTGACTCTGCATTCCACCTTGAGGAACTGGGGATGGAAGACAGGCCTGCTGACTCATGTTGCCGGCCCTCCTCAGGATCTATAACTAATAAACCTTTGAACTTATTTCCTTTTGTGGTAGTGTTTTGAATTTTTGCCTTCCATCTAAAGAGCCAGGGGCTACCCCAGGCTGGCTGGGTTTTCCCCAGGACACAGGGGTGAACCCAAGGGCAGGTTTCCAGTGCCAGAGTGATGGTAAGGCAGACATCAACTTGGACACGGGTCAGACAAGAGCCAAGGGCATCTGCCAGCAAGCTTCCCATGTGAGAAACCCCTGGTCACAGGTCAGACAACTAGGCATTAGGCCATCTGCCAAGTAAAAGAAGTATTCCGTGAGAGGCACACTGTAAATACCCCAGGCCCAGCTCCCCGTGGTGTTTTATCAGCACAAGGTTGTTAGCCACTCAGATACTGGAACCCCAATTTAGCTGGGAGTTCTCAAACAGCCATTACCTCTCATTCTGAGATAACCATCAAGAAATGATATAAACAAATGAGATGATGACATCTCTTATTTTTTTTTTGAGTTGTAGTCTCACTCTGTCACCCAGGCTGGAGGGCAGTGGCACACTCCCAGCCACCGCAGCCTCGACCTGCTGGGCTTCTGCGATCCTTCTGCCTCAGCCTTCCAAGTAGCCAGAACTACAGGCACGCACTACCACGCCCGGCTAAGAGATGATGACATCTCTTAAAGAAGTCTATTCTGATTGGCTTACAAATAAATAAGCAACTATAAATGGAATATTCCTAAAATTCCCAGAAATTAAGGAAATAATACTTTCAACAGTTCTAAATAAAAGTATTCTTAAATATTCTTATTGAAACACAAAAGTTTTAAGAATTCAAGTTCAATACTTAAGTAAATATTTGACAAATGACATACTTGAATATTTCTGGTTTAATAAAAATAGCTATTTTCTGTGAGTTATCAGCATTGAGTATAATAAAAGTGTATATTTAAATTCTATTTGTGTCTGCTCTCTAATAAGTGAAAAGTTCACTTAGTTCACTTACTCCTATTTAATGTTTAAGACTATCAAAAATGTAAATTTGTGCTTAATCAAATTGAATCATCATTCTGACAACCTATTTTAACAATAATTGTTTTATATTATAAAATGTGCACATAATTTCCAAGATTTTTAGGTAACTTGAAACCTGCTAAATGGAGTTAATTAATGGACAGTCATATCTACATCATTACTAAGTCAGATAGAATATGTTAGCATAATTTTAAGTTTCTATGCTTTTGTTTCTTATTTCTTATGCCACAGGGAGACTGTATCTTTGGGTCTGGAATGGGGTATGTATAAATGCCTCTGTGTGAGAGGCACTGCACATTTGTCTACCCCCAGTTCTTTCCGCTAACTAGAAGTTAGTTACTTGGGTCAGAGTTATAATACACTGCTAGGAGACAGGGGTCGGCAGGAATATAACATCAATAAGGGTGTCTGATTCTAATCCAGGTGAAGTGAGGTCCAATGGGAAGCCCAAAATTTCACCTGTACCGAAACCACTTATGTATGCAATATTGATGTGTACCCTGCAAATTTAAAATAAAATAAAAATTAAAAAAAAGTTATAATATGTGGTTGACACTATACTTTGGAGAAATACTTTCAGAGACATACAACTGTGTATATACTTCTTTTTTCAAGGACTAGAGTATATCCTAAAGGGATGGGGCTCAGGTTTCTGAAGTCTTTTGTGCTCTTCAAGCTTACTGAGGACCCCCAAAAACCTTTCTCAATGGGTTATAACTATCAATATAGACTTGTTTGGAGACAGTAATAATGAACATTGAATGCTAACATCTTAGTAATATTTCATTAATATTGATTATGGGTTCAGCATTAATTACAACTTCACAGAGCCGGAGTTCAGTCCTAACTAACTTTGTTCCAAAGTATGAAAGAGCAGAATAAAAGACAAAATGTAGAATGAGTTTTATATTTATTGGTTTATAATATCTAAGCTTGAAAAGTTAAGAAATATGCAAAAAAATCTCGGCAAAGTTTGCTCAATATTGACGGGCCTGTTTCATTGGTTTACTGTTTACTGCCTCCATCTAAAGTGTAAAGGGTTATTTTTCCATGTAATTGGCTTAGATGTCAAAAATTCTGTTTTACCAGAATAACCTTCTATGGTTTATACCACGACCTTACTTACTTTCTTTATGTGATCTTCTTGATCTATTCTAATTATATGCTTGGGATATTCATGGCATGTTATGTCTTGGGATATTTTATTAAACTTGAAGATTTTTTTCTGTGAAGAATATACTTATCCATTTTTAAGAATTAGATGTAATGTCCACTCTTATTTGAAAATAGGGCTGATCATTAGATTTATAGCTGCTTTGTCTATAACATTTTTGAACTGACTTTGTTTTGCATACCATAACTAACTCTACTCATCAGTTGCTGTCACTCTTGTAATAAGCTCTCATTTGATCTTTTAGTTTTGAAAATTATCAGTAGTATGTTAACCACAATCATTTAAAATATTTTGTTGCCTATAGACGTTTGTTTTACTCTGATGCTTTCCTAGTCAGCATTTTCAACCAGCTACAGGCCAGAGTAACTTATTATCAACAAAGATGGGCTGTCTCAGAGCCCTGTGGAGAAGTTCTATGCCAAATACTTTAAGGTACAGGCTTCGTATGGCATCATGTAAACAATGCTGAGAGTCCACCTGGGGAATCAGGATTTTTGTAACTCTAGTTGAGAAGCAGATGGATTCGTGAGACTGCTAACTCAAGATTATATAAAACAAGAATTAATTACTAGGCCCAAATGACTGTGGCTTTTGTTATTTTATTATTGTTGACATTTTAATAATCTATGTTCTGGATATATAAGGAAGCTCTTTCCCTTTCATCTCATGACAACTTAGTAGACTGTGCTTTCAAAAATAGAAGGGAAACATTTGGAAATGATATTTTATTCTCCCTGTCTGACCTCTCCAGAATTGTGAAACTGTTATTAAGTATTCTTATTTTCAGGGTGATATAATTATTTGCATAGATTCAAAAACAATCTGTCTTCCTTGTTACCAGGACATAATTAAAAACAGTGGCTATGTAACTATGGCCTTGCCCAGAATGCCGTATTTGAGAGTGATGATCATTTAATCAGAAATAACCAGACACTGAAAGTACTCACGAAGCTCTTGTGGGAAAACAAGCCTGGTACCTTGCTTAAAGGCCATACCAGTGAGTGAGGAAGGTCACTTTGTAGCAGGCCAAGATCCACAGGACATGTTGGGGATATTAAAAGAAAAAAAAAGCATTCACTCAAATTTATAGGTACTGCAGGTGAAATCTTACTGTAAGCTCTTGGCTTGGCTTCCTAGTCAGAAGAGGCTTTTAAATGGACAATCTAAGGCCAGGTGCCAGTGGTTCATGCTTGTTATACTAGCACTTTAGGAGGCTGAGGTGGGAGGACTGCTTGAGCCCAGGAGTTCAAGACCAGCCTGGACAACATAGCAAGACCTCATCTCTAAAATAAAAATAAAAAAAAGCAGAAGCTCAGATTTCTTAAGAGAATTTCCCATAAATCAAACTTCAGGCCTTATTGGCAAATTACCATTCTTGCTGTACCTATGTAAATAAATCTAACCAGACCAGCATTACTTTGTGATCATGAATAATCTTTCCTTGAGATTATCTTTGATCAACAGAGAAGGAACTATAGAAAGAAAAAATGTGTGTTTCTATGGGATATGATGCAATGTCCATGCTTTTATACAAGTGGTAACTAAGACTGTGGGTGATACCACCAACAGCACTGATCACCTAGTGCAAGAACCACACGACCCACTGACTCATGGCACAACCACAAGGGGTCCCTCCACCAAACTCCTGAAATCTCCCGGAATGGTCACTCCAGGGTTCGATCCTGGCTCTTCACTACAATACAACCTTTTATGCTAATTAATATGTCCCTTTTTATTGTAGGCATTTCCTCTTTTAAGATCTCCATAACCCTAAAACAAGTGACCTTTGCCACCACATCTCACCAGATGATTCCACTGGCTTTGCAGGAATAGCACTAGCAAGAGTCCTTGAGAGACCATTCTTAAGACTCTGCTTCACCTCACTCAAAATGTTTGTTGCTTGGTGAGGAATAACAGGTGAGACTGGCAATGCTGAACTCGAGCTTTGAGCTCTTGAAAGCTGGTGCTGGTTAAGAAACTCCTCTCCCTATTTTGGCTAACCTCAGTGTATCATCCTGTTCTCCAACATTCCAAGACGCCACTCGCCACCACTCCTCTTCAATGACTTAGTCCAGTCTACCTTCCTCCTTACTGATCATTCTCAGAAGACACATAGTGACTGCCTTGTTTACCTGAATCCATGAAACCCTGGGTGCCCTCCCTGCTTTTGAGCATTCTTCATTAATGAATGTTCTATCTATGAAAACACTGAAAACGGTCATCTCCTTAAATGTTCAGTACATCTCGTCATTCACATTCACTATACAGATATTTGTCTTACATATCTCAGAAAAGAGTTTTGAAAAAGAGCTGTGAATATCCAAGAAGCAATTGGCTCATTAAGTCTTTCACCACAAACTTGTAACATAATTTCAATAGAATACACGACTTTTAAAGTGCTTTAATTTCAAACTTCAAGCTCACCTTTGGTCAGTTTTAAATAAAAAGTGATGGAAAGATGAGTAATCCCTTGAATAATTAATGAAAGGAGAATCATTCAATTCCAGGGAAATAATTTCTTCAGACACTAAACGTTTGTTTAGCTATTAAACATTTAATGAGCCAAGACAATACACCAAGCACAAAACCAGACACAAGGGATACAAAATATTGTGATTCCTGCCCTCACGAGGCTGGGAGTATTCTGAGGGCAACAAGTACTTTAATAAATAACTATAATCCAATCAAATTATAGCTCTCATCAGATGTAAGTGTAATTGAGAGTAAAAAAGAAAAAAATATTATCTGCCTGAAAGGGGCAGGGGCAGGGAGAGATGACCAGGAACATCTTAAAGACAAGCCAAAGCATAAATAAAGGAGGAAAAGGAGTTTGGCAGAAGGGATGGGGGGGTCCCCATGGCTCCCTAAGTAGGGGGAACACATATGCAAAAAGTCTACGAAAACAAAAGTGGGCTCCTTTAGCAACTGAAGAGAAGTTTGTGTGGCTTCACCAAGATGTCACTCAGGAAACCAACCTCACAAACAATCCTTAAGATGGCAAAGGAGATAAATTTCAGCAAGAGTCATGGCAAGAGTGTAAGTAAGGTAAAAAGGTATAATACTCTGCTTCTATAAAAGCCTGAATAAGAAAGGATGGAGGGCAGCACCAAGCGTTTGGCAATGAAAGCAAAAAGAAGGTGTCGGATTGAAGATAATTGGGAGGTGGAATAAATGAACCTGGTATGGGAGGGAAGGTGAGTTCAAGGTGGGCTCTGCAGTTGAGACCCTGATGGATAACGGAACAAAGGAGTGTGGCAGTGAATAAGCAAGTGAATGAAGAAAGGGAGCATGAATATGAAAACCTGTAATGAAAGACAGAAATGTAAGCTTTGAACTTGCTGAGACTTTAAGAACTGTCTATTTTTGTGGAGTATAGAGGATCATGCAATTAGCAATGAGCATCTTTTGTTTATATTCAGCACAAGACAAGATACCCAGAAAGTGGCAATACAGTTGACAAAGAGCTGCAGGCTGGGCATGGTTGCTCATGCCTATAATCCCAGCACTTTGGGAGGCCAAGGCAGGAGGATCGCCTGAGCCCAGGAGTTCGAAACCAACCTGGGCAATATGGCTAGACCTTGTATCTACAAAAATAAAAAATAAAAAATTAGCCGGGCGGGGTGGTGCACGACTGTAGTCCCAGCTACTCAGGAGGCTGAGGCAGAAGGATATCCTGAGCCCAGGAGGTCGAGGATTTGGTGAGCCGTGATCATGCCACTGCACTTCAGCTTGGGCGATAGAGTAAGATCCTGACTAAAACAAAAACAAACATAACAAATAAACAAACAGAGCTACAATACTCAAACTATAGCATCTCCTTTGTAGAGAGAGATTTAAAGAAAGAATACAACAGATCACCTCGGACTGGGATGAGTTGACAGAGCAAAGAAGGACTTTTCCTAATTTTTAGTGGATGGAAGAAATGATACCACTGAGTTTATATCTGTCTTATAGAAGCACCACTGCTTTTCTCCTTCAGATTGAGACAACACAAGTTAAGAACACTCCTTACATTTTCTACTGTAGCCTATAATGGCAGGTTAACAAAGCAACTACAAAGTGAAGGTACAACCTGATTATTCTAGCATGGCCATTGATGATCATGCCACTACCTCTAGCCCGGGTAACAGAGTGAGGTCCCAACATGCTTTGGAGACCCATGAACTTTATGTGTATTCATGGGCTACTCATGGGTTTACTTGCTTTCATCAAGCACAAGAAGAAACAAAAGCATAAAGCATGTATCTTAACATTTCAGTTAAAAGGAGGAGGATCAAAGAAATGGGGAAGAAAAAAAGAATAGCAAAATTCTGTTATATGGACAGCCTCAAGGAAAGCTGAGACTTTTATCTTATTATTTGCAATATATTAACATCAAATTTTACTTTCCACTCTTATTCTGGTCACATTTTCTCACATATTTAAGTACTTCAAGGTATCTATTATAGAACACCTATTACAGGAAAAAGAACAACAACCCTTTTATGTTTTCAACATTGTTATCCAGTGAGAAAAGAACACGTAGGACTCTGCTTCTTAACAGGAAAAGCCCTTGCAGCACTGAAGGGTGATGGGAGCAAGCATCAAAAAGGTGCTCACAGGAAGTAATCCACTGACCAGTCAGAAGCAAAGAACAAATATGCAAATATGGGATTTCCTGGCGAGTGGACTATTTTGAGAAACAGACATATTCCTCTACCTTCCAGATCCTCAGGACACCATAGTTTCAACCCTTAAACTGATCCTGACTGCTAATTTCCTATCTGTGATCCCTCCTCTGCTAAAACTTCACCTGAGGAAATAAAGCGACAGCAAAACATACCAAAACCTGAAAAAGGCAAAAAGACACGACCTCATCAATGCTGGGATAAGATTTCAGTGCCCTTTTTAACGATAAGAATTGGATGATAAATTTGATTATAAATACATATACTTAAAAGATGAAAGGCAGAAGATATTGCTGCACAAAAATATAATAGTATAACTTCAAAAGAAAGTTTTCAAAATTGAAGATCAGCTATCACAAAGACCAGAATCAGAAGTGCTTCATACCAAGCTGTTCCCCATTGACAGTCAATCATACATTATATTATTTTCTTATACAGGCTCACCATTGACTAAATCTTAGCTCATAGCCAAAAGCCACAAACGTAGATGCCAAAAATCTATTTTAAATACCTTATATTTTATTTTTTAACAAAATCTATCATACTGCCTTATTGATTTTTTAATTGCAGTTTTGGTCTGTTACTCTTCTATTTAATCCCTCTCCTTCCAAATAATCCTGATTTTTATTTTTTTTAAAAACTAAATTATCCTGGATTAATGTCAAATAATTTATCATCCTAAATATTATTTGGAAAGTAGTCACTTTTTAAAAGAGCAAAAAGTTTTTAAAAACTTAAGGAAAGGCAAAGTAATAAATATCTTATGATTGGGGAGGAAATAATTATTCCTCTGGAGAGGAGACCTAAAACCTGCTTGGGAAAACCACCCACATTTAAAGTAAAATCTAGCCCGTAGGACAGACGCAAACAGTTCTGCATTTCTGTGCATCCAAGTTACATCCTATCTGGGGAACAGGACACACGGAGCAACTTGTCTCTTATTAAAACATCTCTGATGTCAGTGGAAAGAAGCCGTCAGGTCTGCAGGCCTCTCTGCTGTCTCCTCCCTTCCTTCATGGGTGCACTCTCTTGGCTCCGTCCTCAGGCTGTAGCAGATCCAGGGGACACATCCAGCCACAACAAAGCTCCAAAGGACCAGGGCACATTTCTTCCCAGGGCTATCTCAAGAGAGAGAACACTTTTTCCAGAAACTTCCCGGAAAGACTTCCCTTCACATCTTAATTGGACAGAAGTTAGTTATTGTCTCAGACTAACTCAGTAAGAGGAACAGAATGACATTGACGAGTGTAGGCTAGTCATCCAAGGACAGAACAGACATGGGAGGAGGGCCGTGCAGTGGCAGGGGACATTTATGCCTGAACAGCTTCTGGGGACAGGTCGAGCCTCCTTCCCTTATCCAGAGTTCCTTTACTCTTAAAAAATCCTTTAAAAAAAAAAAAAGGGATTCAAGTTTGCTACTTGGCCAAGTTACTATTTTGTTTGAGTTTCTGTATATCTCAGATTAATTTGATATTTCTAAGCCAATTTGCTATCATGGTTCACCTCATTTTGCTAACATCCCCCAAAGAGTATTCTTAGTACGATAGACCTTAGAAACCAGCAGCTAGCACTATTGAAACTGGGCCCACACACCTTTCCTTTGCCCAATGTGTGCAATGCCTGCCAGCAAATCCTCAATAGATTTCTTCAAGAGCTCCTTCCTCTGTGCCTGTGGGTCTCTCCCAGGGGGCACATACTGCAGTCTTGGCCTTTGCCTTTATGTAGCCTAAGATGACCACCAAGACACAAGCAGATCCACCTGACTGGTCCTCAACTGCAGCACCTCCGGGCCAGAGCACAGGTGACAATTTCTGAGCCACACGTTTTATAACACATGCAAAATCAGTCATTCTGTATTGAACGCAGGAAACATATTTTAAAAGATGGAGTTCTTTGAAGATCCTGTTTTATGTTTTCTATAGAAATATTTTCTCTCCTACATAGCAAGAGAAATAACAGCATGCTAATGGGAGCAGAGAACAACTGTCAGGCCGTCAGGAGGCAGCTGGTTTTTAAACGGAGTCATAAAGCAACATCTGCTGGTGGCCACCACACCTGTTACAATGAACACTGACCCAACACTGCCAACTTTGGACACATCGTGCCAAAAGTGATTTTTCAAAGTGGCAATTACAGGCCACTTAGACAGCTGTGTTAGAAGCCAAGGGCATCTTCAATCTTGGTAAGCTCCATCTGTCAGGCGATCGGCACTCAGAGCCCTATCTTTCAGTACATGTTGGGTCTGAACAATGGGAATATTTACATGGACATTTATAAAAGGTGCCATCCTAGAGGAAGTGTGGCAATTCCCCTACATGGGTAATAACAACACATTCATGCTGAATTTTCAAGAAAAAAAATAAATATCACCTGTCCTTTGGATGAGTCACTGCTATTTCCACTTGAAAGTTAAATTTAAAAATCAAAGCTACAAGAATATATGCTACTAGCCAAGTGCACCATCTACTGGCAAACAGCCAAAGGTCTGAAATTACCGTAAGTTATCAAACTACATTTATAAAATATCGGTGTCTCCATTACAGCAGGGAAGTACTCATTCCAGGACCATCTTCTTGAAGGAAAGGAAATAGCAGCTAGCTATTTTCAAGTGGCTTGAATACCCTGTTTTTCTCATTCAAGAGGTGTTTCTGTGTCCCTGCAGCTCTCTCATTACTTCCCCTGAACAGATTCTGCATGACATGCCTGGCCTAGACCTTTCTTGCCCTCCCATCATCCAATGCTCCTTCTATTCCCACCACTGGGAACCTTCTGTCTTCTTTCCACCACAAAGCGCCTTTTTGGAAGAAGCCAGACCCAAGTAAGCTATAATTCCACACCTCCTGCCTCCCCGATAAAGACATAATTGGAGCTCTCTGAAATATACTTTCTTTTCAGCACCTCCATGTGACTGAGAAATAGAAAACCCAAACTAATAAGAGGCCACAGTACTCAATAAAAGGCGGCTCATAGTACATTGTGTTCAACTGACATGGGCCGACTGACAGATCTCAGCTGTCTTAGGATGGTGTTAATCATACTAGAAACAAGCAAAGCATGTGTCGGGGAACTCTCTGAGGAAGCAAGTCCCCCACACGGGCATCACCAACTACAAAACTCATGTCGCCTAGGTGGCATTGTGCCTGTCGTCTAGGTAAGATGATAGGCACAATGCCATGCTAACAGCCTCCATCTCACCCTCATGACAAAGGTTCTCAACTGGGAGGATGGCCATCGTCTTGGAGCCATTTGAAGAGTTTTCTAAAAATACCCTCTCTCCCTCCATGCCCAGAGACTCCACTTTAGCCCAGGTGTGACTGTAGTTAATAAATTCAACAAGCGACATAGTTTAGACTATTCTGGAACTTTTGAGGATTTTCATGAAGGGCACATGGCAGTCTCTGGAGAGTAGGAAAGTGGGGAGACAGTTGAGAGAGACACAATCTACTTCAAGCTACGGCTACAAAAATAAAGGATGGTCAACATGTGGATGTCACATTTGTGCTGAAGAAAACAGCAAACATATTTTAGCACATCTCTATGTCAGGTGTGTCTTAAGCTCTGTGCAGGCTTCAACTCATTTAATTAGCATGAACCCTTTGAGACTGGCACTATTATTAGCTCTGTTTTATATACAAGTAAGCAGAGAAGCAGACAAGAAGTAACTTGTGCCCAGTTGGAACTGAACCCAGGCATTTGGGCTCAGAGGCAGTGCTTTAGCAATGATGCACTACACTGCACAACCTTAGAGAGAAGGATTCATCCTTTACTGACATGAGACTATCTCCCAAGTTTAGGAAGAATATTCAACAAGAAATGAAGCTCACGATGATGCAATTATTGAGTGATGATTAAGAGCACCGGAAATAGTTTAAACCTGTTCACTCAGAAAGTAAAAGAGAAATTAATGCATCTCTTATTTACTCAGAAAATATCTCCTAAGCACTTACTTTGTTTGTGATACTATGTTATGCTGAGTATTAAGAGATGAGTAGGGCAGTCTATGTCCTTGCAAGAACACTTGCAAGCTATTGCCCATTTGTCTTCTACCCTATTTAAGAAACTTGGAATTTCAGCATTTTATCTGGTGTATAATTCTTTAATTATTTTTTTTAAGCCACTGTCAAAGCAAGTGTGCCGTATTTGGTCCTGCATAGCTCTCCAAGTCTCCTGGCTATGAGAGCCATCTGTAAACATTCCTGTGCTCACCCACCACTTGCCTTCTCATGGAACAATCTAGATTGGCAGGGGTGACTCCAAAGTGAGATCTTAAAACTTAACCCCTTATAAAAAGCTATCCAATTGATGACTCACATTAAAAATTGTTCTGAGGATAGTAATCAATATTTTAAACACAATAACAAAACCCAAAAGTAGTATAATAAACAAAATACCTTAGAGAGAAAACACACACACAAACACACACACACACACACACACTCACTCACTCATACTCACACACACACAGAGTACTAGCATTGATCCCACCCTTAACTTCTTTGGGTTCTATGTCTGACAATATTCAACTAGTAACAAAGAAAACAGGTCAAAATTTGTCATAACGTTTTTATATTTCTCCTTCTAAAACAATGTACAACTATCAATGTACCTATGATATGCTAAGATTACAGAGGTATTAAAATTGCTTAACTGGATCCTCAAAATAAAAAGGCTCAATCAATTTTACATACATATTTAAAATAATAAGTCTAAAAAAGATGACTGATTTTCCCACTGATTTATAGAGTGGCTTTTCCCATTAAAAGCGGGAACTAAACCAAAAAATCTCTAATGGGAATTACAGCTCTGAGATTCTTTAATTCTTTATTGAATCATATTTGTATTCACTCTTTAAGAGAAACAGAATTAATATCACTTTAGATGTTTAGTGGGTCTTTTGCAAACAGTAACTTGAAAGTTCTTCTTAAATATCCTTTCTCTCGATTTGGTCTCTTATTGCTCCTTTCTCAGAGGATTTATAGCAAAAGTCTATTTAGAAGTTTTCTTTCTTTAAAGAGCCATTAACATTTGCCCACTATCTCCTGGCATGGTGGACTAAGTCTTTTGGAACAGCCTTCTCACTGTGATCAATTAGGAAAGCTGGACAAGATGCAAACAAACACCAGCTATCTGAGGACACTGCCCAGCTAATGAGACAGTGAGTCATGGAAGAAGAAACCCCAGAGGTGACCCAGCATCTGAAGTCTACATTCCCTGGGGATGGTGGGCCTCACAGAGAAAAGAATCCAACTTCATCTCAATTCCTTATAGGATGGTAAATCAGAAATAACCAGATGTATTAGATAAGGAATATGTGGTTTAAAACAACAGATAATAAAAACAGACACTAAGGGGAGCCAGAAAATGGAGTTATCAGGTATAGTTCTCAAAATAAATGTTTAGCTGCTCAAAAAATAAAAGACAAGATTAATAATTTTGGCAGAGAACTGAAAATGATTTTTAAAAAGTTCAAATAGAATTACAAATGACTAAAAAAATAATAAATGAGATGTTAGAACTCAGTATTTAGGTTTAGCATCAGAATGGATTTATAAAGAGTAAAAGGCGAAATGGAAAGGAAATCAATAGAAAATATCCAGAATAAAATAAAGAGACACAGGAGCAAATAAATTTAGGAAAGTCATGACATGGGCTATAGGAATAAAAGAGTAAGACTGGGACTGTATTCCCAGCAATGGAGGCGTGAGAAAACAGGCAGAAGAAATAATAGCTGAGCACTTTCCAGAACAGATCAAAGACAGGAAGGCCTGTGACTCTCAAGTAGGCTGACAACAAACACAACATTCCGGTACAACAATCACGATGAAACTACAGAAAACCAAAGATGAGGGCAGCCTGTGCTCAGAGCCTATCTGGGACGATCACCCCGGCCACACCCTCTACCAGGACTGTGCCACTCCACCCACCAGCAGAGGGCTGTCTGACCACCCTGTCCTTCAGATTCTCTACCTTGCCCCTTCACATGACACAGAATCTAGGACAGACAGCTCTCATCAGGCCTGTTCAGCCAGGCTGCCCGGATAGGACGTCAGCTATACTTCAAAAGTAAAAGAAAAGAAAAATGATCACGAGGGCCACGAGACACATCTGAGTTTCAAACTATGTTCACAACTACAGAAGCAGCATGTGAGCCAGTTCTCACGTGAAGACAGAAAGATTCAGTTCTACATTGCAGACCGCACTGTGCCTCACTTCAGCAGAGGCAGGTGCATCAGCAATGAGCTGATGAAAGCTTATGTCCTATAAACTTGCTTTTTTCAACCTTAAAACTCAATCACAAGATTTTTGTTTTTGTAGGAAACAGCAACCATTTTATGCTTAATAGGGTATAATTCCTTAACATATACTTACACAAAAAACATGACTATGTTAGAAGTTTCAAATTTCAGTTTAGCAAAGATTATCTTGAAATCTACTAAGGAACAAAAACAATCAGGTAAAACCTCAGCTTTAGTGGGAAAAAGGGAATATTGAGATACTAACATAACCTTTAAGACTAATATTATACGGCTCAGAAACTTCTATTTAATTCACCAATTTACTCCTTCTATAATTCCACTGTACACTTTTAAAACCAGGAAACGAAATTGAGTGTTTTTTGGACTCATTACAAAATCAGATATCAACATCAATTCCTCTCCCCATCCTCATATTAAGAGCTATCAGAAAGCTGTATCTTTAAAATACAAATTTTCATTTCAAGAAATTTTAAAAAACCATTCTTCCTTCTAACCTGCAAAACGATAAACCATGGTCATTCATCTTTCCACGCTGCTATCTAAATTTGCACTTCTAAAACCATAAGCAAAAAATTCAGGACTTTCAGCCTTTGCCTGTAACTTTAAAGAGTCCAAATGATGAAACAGGTTTATATGAGAAGTGCTTAGAAACAAACAAAACTTCTTACAGGATAAACTATACTAGATCAAGTCCCTAAGGCAGTGGTTTCCAGATTTTTCTTTGTATTAGAATCAACTCAGAAGTTGTTTTTTTTGTTTTTTTTTTTAAACCCTAGTGACCAGAGTGCACCCCACGTTAATGACACCAGGATGTCTGGGAGTGGGAGCTAGGCAACTTCATATCTGGTAGGTCTCCAGGGGATTCCAACGTAGAACCCAGGCAGGAAGAACTATCCTAAAGCGTTAGGAGTTCTTGATTCCTTAGGGAAAAGACTGTGTGGTAAACTGGAATAAGAAATGGATTAGGAAGAATACAATGTGCAGGAAAGGAAACCTACGCTTCGTTTCTTTTGCTGGATAGGATACCCAAGGTGCGTTCTTCCCCCCCACTGAGTGTTAGTTTTCTTCCTGTTAAGGAAGGAGGTCATACTGGAGCAGCAGCATTCACAAGCTAGTGGCACAGCACTGCTGTTACACAGACGTGGCCTGGGAGCTGCTGGCCCAGAGGCGCTCAAAAGGGGGCGGACAATTTGCATATGTAAAAACTGCATGGGCTCATGCCTGTAATTCCATCACTTTGGGAGCCCCAGGCAGGACTGCTTGAAGCCAGGAATTCCAGACTAGCCTAGGCAACATAGCAAGACCTTGTCTCTACAAAAAAATAAAAAAAATTAGTGGAGTGTGGTGTTGCATGCTTGCAGTCCCAGACACTTGGGAGACTGAAGTGGAAAGATCAGGAGGTCTTGCTGTAGTGAGCCATGATCATGCCACTGCCTTCCAGCCTGGGAGACAGAGTAAGACTCCGACTCAAAACAAAACAAAACACACACACAAAATGCTTCAAGTGATTCTTCCTGCAGAAACAGAAGTGATGCATTCCTTTCAGAATTATATTCTATTATTCTAAATTATGAGGGCAGAAAGTTTAATATATTTAAAATATTTTCAAGTAAGAGTTACAACAAATTTGAGCAAGTTAGGCTATTCAAGTTATTAAAATATTTTTGTTCCTGAGTATGACAGTTGAAGGCAGATAGGTAGGTGTGTATATTTTACTTTGTATTTTACTGTCTTCTCTGACCACCTATTATTTTATCATTATTCATGACAACAATACCACCTTACATTTATGTAGCATTTACCACTTGATCTATAAAATAATGCTAGAAAGTCAAACCGGCATAAATCTACCATTTCATTTACCATTTAAGGTCAGAGGCCTCATATGAAAGAAGGGACCAGATTTCCACCCACTCTGGGTACATATCTGTAACCTAGTGTTTTCTACAGACCCAGCCTGTCAGGTCCAGGGTTACTACCAGGCACAAGGCAACAAGGTTAAGTGTCTGAAATGTTACCTTCCATAGTAGGCAAATGAGAGTGACTTAGTGCTTTTTTTATCAGACAGAATGGAGCTTTTTTAAGGTGACTAACAAGTAACTCAATAATAATCATTTACTGAGCATCTTAAAAATAAAAAAAAAAACGCCAGGCATTGTACCAAATATTGGAACCACAGAGATGAATAAGGTGCAGCTGAGAAGATACCTTCGAGAGGGCAGAAAGTGGGCGGACAGCCATGTCAAGTGGCATGCAGAACTGTGGACCAGCTGCCATGGATCGCAGTGGCAGGAGCAGCAGTGAACGCTGAGGACACTGACGGGATGATTATCAATAGGGCCCTTTTCTTTATTTCTTTCTAATGGAAATACGAGGGGGAACCCCCCAAAACCCAGAGAGTTTATTTACTTATTCTCACACGTTTAACCTTCAATCACTTTCGAAGTACCCTATAATTTGATTCATTACATGTATCGAGACACTTTTTCCACTGCTCAAAGCAGTTTTTGAGCTCATCAATTCTGATGCCTTTTAGTGCTTCTGCCATTTTTTGTTTCACCTCTTCCACATCAGCAACATCTCTCTCTTTGAGGACTTTTTTCATTGAGGGTAGGGCATGGGGTCATACTGACTTTGATCAGAAACTGCTGAACACTCAGCGTGGTGTTGGCAGTGTGCTCATAAATCATCCATCGTGTAATGGGCAAATACGTTGAGAGAATCTCCAAAAAATGTTCACTGAAGCCTACATAGCCTCTCACAATGCTAGCTGATACACTGACGCTGATGGGCTCCTAGAGCACTTATCTAGTGAGGGAAGCCTGTACTATAAGAATTCACCTTCCAAAAAAATTTTTCGGGGGGTTTCCCCTCCTATATCTGCCTTCTTAAAATGTTTAAAATATTAATTGGATATGTTTAGAACTGTGGTACAAGGTAAGAATTTAACTTTTTTCTCCTATATGGATAATTTTTCCTTTCCTGTCATCTCCACTGTAAAATATGGTTTAATTTTTAATGACTTGCTTTTGGTGGAGGGATTTAGGGGCATTTACCCATAGTGAATACATTTGTTAATAACTGATACTATATCACTCTTTCATAGGAGAAGCAACACATCACAAGAACAATTGTTTTCATCTCTAAGGTATAAGCATATAAACATACAGAAAGTGGGGGTTAGCTGCTGTGTGTCTTCCCATTCTAGGCATACCAGAGCTGGAGATGTAATTTGAGCAACAGGCTTTATAGACAGCGTTTTTTAGTGCAGTATATTATAGACAGAAGTATCAAGTGAAAAGCTTTAACATAAATTCATAATATTCTCTTTTACTTTAATGTGCTTAGTTCTGCTTTCGCTTGTCTTTTAAAGGGAATTGCATGGGAGCCTCACTGTTAAGTGTTTCTCCTGTGGATTCGGGAGCTTAGATTTGGGCTCCTGAGCTCAGGCCTTCTCTGCACCTGTGAGCTTCAGGAAGGGTAGTGGCTGCTGATGTCAGGATGGTTCATGCTTTTTTCTTACGGGAGGCCTTGACAGGAAGACCAAGGAACTCAGAGACGAAGCTAGAATTACTCCTCTTGACACTTTATGTGTAATAATCAGATGTTATGAGTATGTCATTCTACCTTACGGTGTTCCTTTTCAGGATTTATTTCAGTGATTAATTATAATTATGCCATCCTTTGTCTTGGTAAATTTAGTGCTTGGAACACTGTTAATGACCGTAGTGCTACATACAGCCTGACCAAGGATGCAGAGCAGCCTTGTGGCACGGGTTTCCTGGGGATGATTGAGACAAGTATAAAGCGCTTCCTGAACAGCAACTATATGTGTAGTGTATGTAGCTGGAAATGGGGCAGCTGGAAATGGAACCCAAGTGTCCCCACCCTCTGCCCCACCCTCTGCCATCTCCTCTGCAGGTGGCATACGCAGCCCAGGGGTTACAGGCAGGAGCTGCTGGACCTCCTGCATGCTACAAGGCCGGCAGCCCTGTCCTTTCTCTCCATACCCCAACATGTTCTCAGCGTTTTATTCTATTTCTTCCACTGTCTTCTGGGTAGATACTGGTGTCAGCAGCTATTCCTAGGGAAAGCTGCTGTCATGTAAGAACACGGTTTACGACATGACCTGAGGCCGTGTTTTCTTTCTTTGTTTTGACTGGCAGTCTCACTCTGTTGCTAAGGCTGGGGTGTGGTGGCACCACCATGGCTCACTGCAGACTTGACTTCTGGGCTTAATGCGATCCTTCCATCTCAGCCTCCCAAGTAACTGGGATTGCAGGTATAGGTGTGTGTCACCATGCCTGGCACATTTTTAAGTTTAATTTTATTTTTTTTGAATCAGATTCTCTGTCTCCCAGGTTGAAGTACAGTGAGATGCTCATGGCCACTGCTGCCTCAACCTGCTGGGCTCAGGTGATCTTTCCTCCTCAGCCTTCCAAGTAACTGGAACTATAGGCATGCACCACCACGCCCAGCTATTTTTTTTTTTTGAGTTCGAGTCTTACTCTGTCACCTAGGCTGGAGTGCAGTGGCATGCTCACAACCACCGTAGCCTCAACCTGCAGGACTCAGGCGATCCTTTTGCCTCAGCCTTCCAAGTAGCTGGAACCACAGGCATGAATCATCATGCCTGGCTAATTTTTTTATTTTTATTTTTATTGTAGAGATGAGGTCTTGCCAAGTTGCCCAGGCTGGTCTCAAACCGGTAGGCTCAAGCAAGCCTCACACCTCAGCCTCCCAAAGTAGTGGGATTACAGGCATGAGCCACCATGCCTGGCCAGTTTTGTACTTTATTTGCAAAGTGCTAGAGCTTCTTTGTCAGTATACAATATTTTTGTCAAGGTACTGTATATTATGAATTCCTAGTAAATGAACACAAATCAGAGGGAACCCTCTCTGGGGAGGGAGGCCAAGGGGCATCTTCTGTGGGCAAGGAACTTTTTTATTTTTTTGAGTTGGAGTCTCACTATGTCACCCAGACTGGAGTGCAGTGGCCGCTCCTGGCCACTGCAGCCTTGGCCTGCTGAGCTCCGGCGATCCTTCCGCCTCAGCCTTCTGAGTAGCGGGAATTACAGGCATGCGCTACCACGCCTGGCTGATTTTTTTGATTTATTGTAGAGATCAGGTTTCGCCAAGTTGCCCAGGCGGGTCTCGAACCCGCGGGCTCAGGCAATCCACTCACCTCAGCCTCCCAAAGCGCGAGTTTGCAGGCTGAGCCACCGAGCCCGGCGGCAAGAAACTTTTTAATCATAAACATCCTCCACCCACCTACAGAGGCCACTACTTGATTTCCATGAAATGGCAGAGGGTGGGGACACTTGGCTTCCTTATGATCCTCACATCATACCAGTTTCCCCTGGGCTATGATGGTGATCACATGAGCTGATTGTGCCATATTCCAGACTCTGTTTATTCTCAGCATTCTGTTGGGTAGGAACTGTAGTACCCCCATTTAACCGACGGCATGGACACAGAGTGTCAGTGGAGTCTAGTTCATCTGCCCCAGAGCCCACCCATACTCTTAATCCCAGGATGCTGTGCTGCATGCATTTCCCTGTGAGGCCTGTACCTAAAACAGGCCCCGTGCCTCATGAGATCCCCTCTGAGGAGTAACCGAGGCTGCAGTGTTTATGGTGAAGTTGCTACACTACACTCTCTGGTGCTAACATTTGGCCTCACCTTCAAGTGAAAGTTTAGCGTCTTCTTGAGTGTCTGTTAAGCACCACTCCCTGCAAGCACTGAGGAGCCCGACGCAGGTGAGGCCGTCTCAAGCTGAGGGGGAGGTGGATGCATAGAAACAGCATCCAGTAGATGCTGCAGAGGAATCTTTGTACATGGAGCTTTTTAGTGCTTTTAGCTGTAAGAGTGGGGAGCTCTGGGAATCTCCTGGTCCTTTGTCGACTGCTTCGCGAGCCTTTTATGCACTACTGTGTCTTGACTTCAGAGGGGCTCTGCGGAAGAGTCTTTCTCACTCTCCTCCTGTGTTCCCTCTGTGTGTCCCCGCACCACCTTCCTCTCCAGCTGGAGACCAAGTGTGTCCCCTCTTGTCACCGATAGCTGGGCTTTACATCTTATTCCCCAAAGCACTCTTAAGTAGCCATGAAGACTCTTGCTCCTGTAACCACTGTTCTCC